>DWQX01004923.1:0-14021 GCA_018245475.1 Pharmacophagus antenor
AAACTGCGCAGCGCATCGGTCGGACAATTCGAGAGCGGGGCACGTCTGCACGGCTCCGCTGTCGGACTGCGAATGGTCGCAAACAGTGCCAGATACCTTTGCATTTACCGACATGTTTTAAAAATTACCACATGGTACAAAATTATTAGACTTTAAGTTCGTTCTTGTTCTCTATAAATATTTCTATTTTGTTTCAATTATATATTTATTTACATTTTTTATTTGAAATGTTCTTTAAAAAATATATTTATATCACCAATATAACTATATTCCAAATAAAATGTACAACTCCTACATATTAATCGAGATCGCAACAAATTAAATCCGTTATATATGCATAAAAGACAAAAGTTAATGATTTAATCATAAATAAACTTTCAGCAACAATGTTATTATTGTGAGGAATTTAATGATAGTCCTCTGAAGAGTGGTCCGAGTACTGAGTTGCAATTGTAAGGAAAGCGACATGCGAAGGTCCTAGGTCCGTTTGCCGGTCCCACAGAGTAGTGAAATCTGGATGATAGTAGGATTTTTCGAATCCATTTGGCTAGCTACCATACTGAATGTCAATCTACCATAAAAGTATTGCCGTGTCCTGTCCAAAGTTAGAAATTGAAGTACTCTGGACGAACGCGGTTCACCATCTGCGGCCTCATTGTCACTTTATACCCGGTGAAATCTAGGTCAAACGTTAGTCAATAACATAGAAAAATTATTTTTATCGATTCGAAGCGTTACTTTGCGCAAGTCTGTCACTAAATAAATCGAAAATTAATTTGTTAATTCACAAATACTTCTAACGAAACACATTCACAGCACGTTTGGCCAATACACGTGGCATCGTCAGATCTTAAATAATAATAATAGTACATTTCAATAGGAGTGCACGGCGTCATACAAACCAGATCTCAACAAGAAAGCTACTCATATCATCACCAAGGTCAAGGGCGCAACACCGTCTGAGAGACGGAAAGCGCGTATGGAGGGAATAAAGAATTATCGGCCCGAAGTCAATAAATAAATTAAAAGATCTCAAATCATTTCTCAACACGTTAAACGCCGGTGTCACTAGTTACCGACAATTCGGGACAGCTGTCAAAATGCAACCGAATATCAAAGACATCGTCAAAACAATTGGTGGGCAAAAGCTGACCTCTTGCAGTTCATTTAACCCTCTTCTGATTCGCATCACACGAAAAAATTGTATTCGTCATCAATTTTTCTTTGTTTAAATAAGAAATTATGATAAATAAAAAAATTATCATAAATAGTAGTATCTATCAATGCCAAACCTCAAATTGCATACAGCTAGAACATAATATATGCGGTTGTTATTGGGTTAATGTGACTTGCAAGAAAAATATCACTTTCCACTTAACACGAAATTGCATCTCTAAGCCGTGGTGTTTAACGTGTTAATTAATTTTGATTATATGTCAATTTTATTTCCGGTAACTAAAAATATTTAGGGTTGATGTAAAATATCGTTTTACAAGTGTAATTAATTTAAGTCAATTTTTTTTTATTTTAATTTATACATAGGTTTCTTAGCATCTTATAGTTCTGTAACATATTTTTAGGTTTACAAAACACCTCAAAAGAGACGTTTCATATTAGTTTAAGACACATTTTGAAAATTAAGAAAATAAATAATACGATCAATAATTAATAGATTTCCTTAGTTTAGATTTGTTTTGATGTTCGAAGAACTTGATTTTATTATGATTGCAAAATTTGCAATGGCGAACTGTCAACGTCATTTGACATTTGTGCTTCAGAACGGCATCGCAAAAACGTATAAGACAAAGCAAAATACTTAAAGAGTACTTTTTCTTATTTTAAATAAAAAAAATTATTGTATGTACCTAGATTTCTTTTATATTATTTTAAGTACGATCTCTTTCTCATACATTGTTTTTAATTAATAGTTTTTTTTGGACGTCGATGTTTCCATCATTAACCTCTTCAGAGATGACTTTTAATTAACAAAAGAGAAAAATTAGTAAATTTTCAAATTCTGATGTAACTATTCATTTCATTTTCACCGCAGGTCAAATAACGGAATGTGAAGAAATATTACAATATAACATTTTAAAATTTTTTATCAATTTATTAATGACATTTAATTGTAAATGGACATGGACTAGGGCGTGAAGAGGTTAATATTACAAAAAATTAATAATTGAAGTTTGTATGTAATGCAAATTGGAAACAAAATATCAATGATCTAATTAATAAAATTTCTCTGGGAGTTCCCACAGTTTTCCCGTATTTTTGCCGATGTACATATAGATCTGGGCCCAAAATGAAACGTCTTCTTTAGATTTAATATTTTTAGATAAATATACTTCAATTTACTGTTAGTAATAATATTTACTACATATCTTCTATGGCGTGCTAATTTTTCGTAATTTTAATACCACACCTAAAATTTAGAAGCGACACATTGAATATAGAATTTCAATGTTACCTTCAAGCCATAAAATTAAAATTTGTTAGCGTTTTATCCTGCGCTTGTGGCTGATAATCTTATATGTCTTAGATAATGATAAAGTAAGATAATGATGAGTATGTATATCTAAATATATGACAGTATTTGATGATGTTTAAAAATGAAAGGTGTTGTCGACTAATTCTAGATAAATAATTTCTCACAAAATGACTTATTTTGAATATCATATTCATACCTAACCATTATATGAATGTAGTACTATGTAGTATTGAACCTACACTTTACAAGATGAAAAATACACTGGATATTATTATTATATCTGTTGATATCAGAAATAGTATTAATTTCAAATGGATTGGAAGATTAAGAAGACAGTTATTATTGAAAATTATTGGAATGCCTGGTTTGTTAATGCAGTCTCCATTAGTGAATACAGAATCTCTTTGTAATTAACACCATTCTAATTGAAATGACGAGTCAGCTTGTCAACTCTAATTGTTATTATATGTATATAAATATATAAGGATTCATATAAATGTGTGTAATAAATATTATTTAATAATAATCACAAATTATTTTAACAAAAATACCATAGTTCTGTTGGAACTAAAGAAAATTTAATTGTCTGCTTGAGCAGTGATAACAGTATAATGTGATTGTATGATTATTGTATTTCCAATTATTTTTCACTGCGCTCTGTAGTAGTTACCCTTTGCTGTGTAAGATGGAGAGCCTGGATTCGATTCTTAGGTCACATTAGTGTTACTTTTAATGGTGAGCTTCAAACCCATCTTGCGAGCTCCCACTCACATTGTAATTCTGTCGCCATAGCAACAATGCTGTGTTTTGCTAGATGCACATATGAAATGAAGCTTCTGGACAATTGCATTTCACCATATAAAGCTTCGTTGTTGCTTGTCTTCGAATAAAATGATATACCGATTCATTTCTTCCTATTCTAAAGAGGTCAAATTTTGTTACTTGATATAATTAAATAAATGAATGAAAACATGATGACAAGATTGGACATAGTTTGTCATTAAACACATTTCAATATTTGTAGAGTGAATGGTTTACAATCAAAGAATATTGTGTAATATATCTTTATAAAAAAATATGACATCTTACAAACAAATGTTACCTATCCTTCTTTAATGTATTCGGCATCCATCTTCTGAAACTTATCGATCATATCTTCTGGGACTTCTACACTTGAAAGATCTTCAGCTCCAACCTCTTCCTCTTTCTGGATAAGTATGTCCACAACGTTTTCGCACGCCAAACGGACAGCGGGGTCCTTTTCCCATTTATGATACTCTCTCAAGACGTAATAAACACCATTACCTCTTAATATCTCTCGTGATGTTCGTTTACTGCATAACTTATTCAGAGTTTCCAAAATCATTTTCCTTATATCAATATCATCATCTCTCTTTGTCTCTTCAGGTAAGTATTGTAACGAAATAGGAAGTTTATCCATTTCCTCATCATCATAATCTTCGTTGCCCATCAATGGGCCGAGTAAGTATGTTAATATGTCTAAATCGGGGCTAAGTAGGAATTTATGGTACTGTACATCAAATGTGAGGTTTCTTATAGTACCTATCACTCCACCTCTCCTGATATTTGATTTTTCATATTGACAGAAAGGCAGTAGCTTTATTAATGGTACGTGTGGGTTTTCTTCGGTTAGCCAGCATCGTATCCGCGGGCTGCAGCTCAAATTGCTTATCATAGGGGCCAGATAATCTAAATTTGAGCCTTTCTTGTTGTAACTGGAGTTTACGAAGGCGTTTACTATATCGTTTAAATATGGTGTTAATACATCGACACATTGCTCTATATGGTCTTCCACTCTCGTTACGTTTGACAGGATCATACAGACTGCGTCTGCGTGGATTTTTTGCTGATCAAGAACATAACCTGCAAATATATCTAAGACACTCTTTTTCGTGTCCGGTTTGAGTTTCAGTAACTGTGTAGAGGCTTTAGCGTATGCTGTTATATTTATGAGTAATAGTAGAGCATTCTTGGTGACTTCATCGACTTTATCATTTGTACAATCGATAATGCTTTTCATTAATTTATCATTTTTCAACATAAGATATACACCATCTTCGGTTCCGGATACGCCGACCAAATGTTGTAAGGATATGTGTTTTAAATCTATCCTCGATTCAGGTTTTAAGAATTGAAGTAATTCGTTTAAAGAGTCTTTTTCCATTGTTTTCATTAATTTATTTTTCAGTATCCATTAAACACGCGGTAAGAGAAAACAAACTTGTACTATGTTTATAACGTGACATCATTGTCTACTTGACAAATACTTGTTTTGGTCTTACATGAAAGAGGCAAAGATCATACAGCCCAGTGACCACATTGAATACGAATAACAAATAAGTACCTAAGAAACCGGTTTACAGTTACTGTATTTTACCTGAAAATTCACACACATGAGATTTTTTCTGACTTGAGAAGTGCAGATATATATTAATGTAAATATTTCATAATAAAATATTTATTATTATTTAGCAAGTATTAAAACAATGTCTAAGTACCCTTCTGTGCTGACTTACATAAATTAGGGCAGTTTGGAAGTTAATTCAATAAACAGAGAAATTATATAATAAACATTAAAAAAAAATAAAAGATACTACAGTAAATAAAGAAAATACAATAATAAATAAATATAATGCAGTGTTTATATATATTTATTACTCAAAAAATGATGTGCATATATATGTATATATATGCCAGTACTTTGAAATAATATTCAAAAATAAATTATATTTATTAAAACTACATTGTTTACTAGGAGAAAAATAAAATATTCTAAAGTGAGAATTATTTTTATTGAAAACTTTAAATCCTACCTAATCTAAACATGTATCTAGATTCAAATATTATTCCATACAAAGAAGCATTTCTTACATCTAAGGGGTATTAATACAAACGTTTAGTGCAACTGTGTACTGAAATATACAAATAGCTATGTGACAATAGCTTTAATGAATAATCGCAAGAATTATGTCTAACAGGCAACATACTTACAACATTATACTTGATCCTAATAAAAATATTATCTTAATAAAATTTGGGAACCTTACAATATATAAATGCTTTGGAAATAAAATATGTAAACTATTCTTAGTGGAGAAGAGAAATTTTATTTTTTGACAGTAGTTTATTAACCGTTTCGCAAATCAAACACTAAAATTAAATTCCAATTCGAATAGAGAGGGTTATAATATTATTAGTCTGCTCTACACAATAATTCTTCTGCAAATTATAAATATGCTTATCAAATAAATTACACATCTAATAAATAACATTACATAAAAAAATTAATTTGTGTAAAACAATTTGTGCTTAAAAACAAGTATTATGATCAAACTAGTACATTATTACATATACAAGTTGTATTTAATAATTTTACTTTAATAATAGACACCACTTAAAGTATCATGACCTGAACTATCTAATACTATTATATGGTTAAACTACTATTCTCTATGGTTTTGTTAGCAACTTCTCAGTTATCTTTCTGGTTCAATGCCTTTTTTAATATAAGCCATTTAGGATTTTCGATAATAAGCGATTGAAAATTTTCTAATAAGTAAAATTGCATCGACATTAACTAGTACACAGAGTATAGTTTTCCCGCAATCTATTAATAGTTTAGATTCTAATATAAATATAGTTAAACCAAAATATTAATATAGTAAGCTTTAGTTTCGTGAGCTAAGCGTTTGTTTTTTATATACCTATGAAACATGGACGCTATTTGTTCGAAGGAGATCATCATTTTTTCTTAACATCTAAACATACTAACACTCACACGAATATGTTTTGTTTCTCTAAAAATATACGAGAAAATGGAATTAACGAAATTTTATTGTTAATGATCTTAAAACACGATAAAATTTATAGTTATTATTTTTAAACTATATTAAAACGATAAGTTAATCACAATGAGGTTAGTAATTATTTGCTTATAAAATTCGTTTACGATAAAGTTTTCAACAGTGTTACAGATTATATAGTGTACATGTCGCATGATTAACTAACATTTATATATTTTTTTAAATCTAAATGTAGAATATTAAAATACTTGCAAATTATTGATCTTTCATAATATTATATTAATAATAATAAAAATAAATCTGTGAATAGAGAAAAAAGGAATCCAGATCCGTATGGTAGTTTTTGAGTCCCTAGACAGGGCTTATATCGTTGAAAAGTCAATGCAGTGATGTCCATTAATTGTAGGCGAGTTTAGTGGATGTAATATGAAAGATATTTAAATGTGTTTTCATTGGTGGTTGTATACATTAGTGGATCAGCATTTTCCTTAAGCACGCCACTATGACGATTGCTACTATTGATGTCTTGAGGTTGACGGCATCTGTAAAGTGTCACAAAACTTATTGTAAAGTAACCTCTCAGTCAATACATAATGTGCGACAAAGTGAAGTTGTGTTTAAAATATAACACATATGTATTAAATTGTTTTTATCTCCCCGTAATTTCATGAATCGATGATTTTCTACGGCTCTCCAAATTATACGAAATCATATCACGATAAGAATGTCAATTGTAACTTCAAATTGCAAGCGCTTTCATAATAATTTCTATTGATTTGGTTATTAAAAAAAAAAATAGGAAACGTCTTTCTCCTGGACCACAATAACCGGATCATAGACTGTCTATTCGGTGGCGTTCATGAAGTTGAAATAGTTTATCACTAACACACACGTCATAGATTTTTTTTTAAATCCACCATGTTTTTTACTTTGCCAGTTGCCACCCTCAATGTCAATCTGTCAATGTCTGTTCGTGTGTTACAAAGGACATATATATGATAGCCGGAATATTCCGAGGGAACACGCTTCGTCGTCTACGTTCACATTGTCACTTAACATCATGTGAAATTGAGCTCGGGCGTTATTGTTAACATTTCGCTGACCGTTCGGGGGAGATCTGCCCATCATGAAGCTAATCGGGGAGACTTTCCAATTTGGCTTCCAGCGACGCGTTACGCGTTTTCCGTAACCGTCGCCCACCTCGGCCGAGGGTTTGTTTACAATTGGAAGTTCAAGCCGAACGGTTCTCCGTAAAGTGTGCGGTGGGTACGTTAAAATGTTAATATTTTACTGTCTCCACTTGCACAACACACTTGTAACGACCGTTTCCATCCTTTTTCCGCTGGATTTGTGTGCGACATCGGGAACAGAGCCGGTGGTCGTTCGACAAAGCGCTCTCTGTGTGACCGCATGTTATGATCAATAGGTGCTGTTATGTGTATTGTTTTTCATCTGCTGCTGCTGCTGGGTCCGGCGATGTTTACGCCGTTCGTCTTTCCGTGAAGTATTACGGCTTCGTCCGAACTGGCTCGCGACACCGGCGATCCGTGAGCTCGTTTTTAACGCAGTCGCGCGGCGGCTGAAGTGCTAATATACCCACCGCTGCATGTGTGCTCGTGCTCCCTGTAGCCGCTCTCGGCGTCGCAGAGGCATATCTTGTCCTGCGGCGAGAGCACCAGCAGGTGTGGCGGCACGCCGCCCGTTATGTTCGGCGCGCCGCACACGAGGCCGTCGTTGCATTCGTCGCTGTTAGCGCACACGTGGTACAGCACTGAGGGTTGATTAGAGTAACAGTGTAGTTATTGCGACATCTGTTGACAGAGCGTTATATTATGAAAGTTTGATTCGGCAGCCGAAGGAATTCGCATTGAATATTTCGTCGACAGATGGCGGTGTATAAAGATGTATATATTAAAAAATCTGATAACCACTATAAACAATACAACAGTGGTTGATCCGTTGGTGAAGGTATGAGGGATAGCCTCCATGAGTTTTCAAATAAACATTCTTTATTTAACTTCCCAAACGTATAACACAAAACGAAAAATATCGAATTTCGTTTTCATGTGTTATAATGGAATATATATTATTTTTGATGTGGGATACATGAATCCAAAATGTTCCCCTGTGCAGTGAATACTCGCTTGTCTTATATTAAAATTTGACAAATGTTTGTAACAAGAAAAAGACTATCAACAAAAAAATTTACTAAAATGAAATGGATATGCCCAATATATATGTTATAATATAATGGTTATAGATAAAATTTTAATTTTATCTATAACCAATTAGCATAACAAATGATACATAGAACATAGTATGTTAAGGGAATTTAGAAAGAATTCAATTAGTAATAACGTATTATAAATTACAGGAAAAGGGTCTATGAAATTTTAAAATAAACACCCTTTTTTAAAAATAGTTGGCAAACGAACGAATGGTTATCTGACAGGAAGTGAAAAATAATTTTAGAAACTATTCCTTATCGAATCGGTCACCAAGATACAGTCGATATTTTGATGTGATTTATTAACGTAAATTACATATTTTATTGTTTATGGAGTATTTATTATTTGTCTTAAGATTATAAATGACTTGCGTGAAACAAAAACGGAATACTAAAAAAAAATCAACGGAGAGAATTATCCTTTAATATGTACAGGTTAAAAATTATAAGAACCTTATCAGGTTAATGTATTTCAATTCCTTTGTTCACTCATGCTACCAAACAAATTTTATTTAAACTCAATTTCCTAAAAACGACCTTGTATTAAGTCCTAAGCAATCTTGATCCCCGTTAGATTTTCCCGCGCAAACGACTTCGACTTGCGGCCATTTTGAAGCTATAAACGTCAATTAATCGTTTATACCATCTAAACATGAACGGGGCAAAACTTTCGAGTAATTCGTTTGTTATAATTTATGAAAAAAAAGGAGCAAGGAGAAATTGTTAGTCGTTTACGTGTTTTTATTCTATATCAGATGAAATAAGTTTGCCTCTGTCGTGATTCTGATTAGTCACGAATAACCTAATTGTTTATGGACATACAAATATTTCTATAGTGATAAATCAACGACTAAACTAAACGAGAATAATAAATGATTGCCTTCGAGAAATATGTGTTAACCTTAAAAAAGTTTTTGATATTTGTATAATTACTGTTGCTGCTGCTGGATTCGGTGAAGTTTGCGCTTTTAGTCTTTTTGACGACTATTATAGCTTCATCGAAACTGGCTAACGGATCCGGTGATCCGTGAGCTCTCATTTGATAATTGAAAGGGGTAAATGTTTTTAAACAACTTAATATATTATTTAGCTATAAAGTCGGAGATTCTTGAAACACTAGGTAGAAAATAAACAGCACATTCTTCAATCTTTGTGCACGTATTATTTAAAATTCTATATGAAATACGTATTTATAAATTACTTATTAAAATTAGTTATATTACAATTCGAAAGTTTCCGTTCATTAAATGTTTTACTGACTATTTTTTTCATAAATATTTTTTATTTTTTTTAAGGAAACTTAAATTTGATCATGTTTTTATGAAAGAAAAAGAAGAAGACAAACAGTTACTACAGAAACTCTATCTTGATAAAAACTTTATACTAAACGCTCTTGTAAAACTTACGTAAATATTTTATAACAGCTAAATACAACTACAAAGACATGTAGTGTAAATTGCTGACATTTGGAATTCATTTACGCAATGAAACATTCTGTCATCTTTAATCTAACACAGACAGAGGTAACGTTATCATTCTGCCAAACATGAACTTTTCCCTGGTAAGTGGTTCAAAGCGTAAATATATTATTTCAAAATTACTTATTCATATTGAAATATCGCCAGTTAGACTACGATTAAATGTAATGCGCGCTGCTATAAGAAATAATGGGTCGGAGGTGTTATAAATTGACCGCCATGTTGGAAAGGTCATTGCAAATTGCGGCAAGCAGCTATTTTAATAAAGTTGTAGTTGTGGTTTAACTCGAACAAGCTTAAACAAACACATGGGTTGGTGGCTCTTTGAACGATTTTCGCCTGTATATGTATTAAACTCAGTTCGCTGTGCTTTTGTCATAAGAACTGGCAATGGGTATGTCTTTTTAATTAATTCAAATGCAAAATCACTTCATTAAATTGAATCATTGTACAACCAATTTTAATAGTCATGAACTTTAATGGATGGTGGTTGGAATTTTTGGAGTCGTCTGGCTAGCTACCATCTTTAAAGTCGATCTGCAGCAGTGAAAGCCTTGCCGTGTTCCCGCAGTGAAAAGTGCGAGAGTCAGAAGTATTCTAAACAAGCACGATTCTCCATCTAAAGTCTCAATGCCACTTGCCATAAGTTGAAGTTGAGGTCAAGACATGGCTAGCTACCATTCTCAACGTCAATCTTCTGCTATAACAGCATTGTCGGGTTCCAGCAGTTATACACGTGACAGCCGGAAGTAGTCTTGGCAAGCACGCTTCAACATCTACGGCCTCGTTGTCACTTAATATCAGTTGAAATTGATGTAAACTGTTTATAATAGCCGACGAAACAGCAATGCCCCTCCTCTCAGAAGAACTGACAAAAAGGGGCAGTTGTGTCTTTTCCTGTTGTTCTTCGAGCATCAGCTGATCGTAATGATGGATGAGGATAGTGCGCTACTCACGCTTGGACTGCGCATCGCACTGTCCGTTGATAGGTGAGGAGTTGTCGCCGCAGAGGCACCTGGTGACCTTGTCGAAGTTGGTGCGCACGCAGGATGAGCTTGTGATGCCCGCGCAGTCGGTCTGCCGGGCGCACGGCCGGGCTGGAAGTAGATCGGGACATGTTAGTACTTAATTTTTTTTTTTAGGTAGAGTAGGCAACGAGCGAGTGGTTCACCTGATGGTAAGTGATCACCGTCGCCCACGGGATGTTGCTTTTTGTTTCTTGCATAGGGTTAACAGTTGACCTCGTTTTGAAATGATTCTCGTTTGGTCACACATTGACGACTTTTTATTAGAATTCCTCACCCAAAGGCTGAAATACGGAACTCTATTAAGCCTATGCCGCTCGCCTATCTATCGGTCCCTTTATATATAGGTGGGCTCTATCTCATATACCTTAACAGTTATGAATTTGAAATTTTCACACGTACGTTTGCTACTACAACAAATAGTAAATGTAAAATGGTGTCCACGAAACACGTGATTTTATAGGAGCTTTTGTTCGACCTTTAACAATCGTTACATCCCTTTAAGCACTGTAGATATATTATTTTACGTTATACAGACTAGAGCTTGACCAATGTCTTATCTGATGGTAAGTGATCATACGGTCTATGGTGATGGCAGTCTACTCATTCTTCTATCGTAGACCTACGTCATATGCGGAGGGAACTGACGCCGACAGGCTGTTTCATTCCTTCGCATTCGCAAAACGGTTTGTCCCAACACGCGGAATAACGACAGAGAAACGGTACCCGGATTCGTGAGCCCGTTGACGCGAAGCTTTAATGGTCGTCGAATAGACTGACAGCGCAAACTTCACCGAACCCAGCGGCGGCATCAGTATACGTCCGATGGTGAAACTTTTGTTTCCTTTTTTATCTGTTATAGGCTAACACGTGTCTTCGATTTCACTACATGTTAAATGACGATTAGGCAGTGGTTAGTGAAGCACTTACTTGCCTGATTGTCAGAACACAGCGGTGTTGTTATGGCAACGGATCGATAATATAATATTAATTGTTCACCACGCGGTTTTAATAAGAAATGTGTCATGAAAACTCCAAAACCACCTTACCCTTAATTTGGACGTTCACTTGGAAATGAATACCTTTTTTTTTTACAGACAACGGACTAACACTCGTATATTAATAGCCAACTTTGCAGATTGTAGATGGCTTAGCGGGCTAACTGGTAAAGCTTTTACTCTGTTATGTATGATTACAGTATAATTTTGTGGGTGGTAGGTAGCTAGGCGATTTCGAAAAAACTTGCAAATGTTCTAACATCTATGTCCAAATTGTCACTTAACGTTGAGAATTTTAAAAAGAGCTCCAAGAATTTCTTTTTGCGTACTAAATAAAATAAAATCTTATGCTCGCTTTTCTAGGGAAATTGGAACCCGCCCCCAGGGAAAGAATTAAAAAATAACGCTTTCTTAGTGAATAACCAAACATCACAAACAACACAGCCTCCAAATTCCAACTCTGTAGGTCCCGGGGTTTAGACTGTCCGTTGATATAGAGGCCAGTCGGTAAGTAAATCAGTTAGGATTTTGAATTTTATACGTTGAGGTAAGAGGTATTTAAACTTTTAGAGTAATTAATACATAAATTCTTTATTAACCGGTAATTCATGCGTTAAAATATTTATTTATAATTTATAAAAAGAAAGCGTTAGTAACATTTTTATTTTAGAAATGGCAGAGAATTCATCGATGCCGTAATCACATTAAAAAAAATTCAGTGAAGCGCGGCAAATTTATGCGTTCCGTTCTACGATAAAATATAATAGATATGATTACCTTTGACATTTTCAATGGTTGATATATCAGAATTTTTTTTTACTTGTGACCTTTATAATTTTGCTGACAATTCGACCTTTTGATGGTCATTTTGGGGTTATGTAAAACCGTTTACGTTATGTCGTCATGGTGACTGAAATAGTTTTTATATCAACCAATTGTGTATCATTGATTAAATACTACGATCCATGAAAAAGACATTCAAACAGTATTTACACTATTAACAGGTCATATTAAGGATATTATGAAAAGTTATTTTACTTACCTTTTGTATTCATATTTTTTCATGAATAAATAAAAAAAATATCACTACACAGTTCATTAGATAATGACGATATATTTAATGTAGTGATCTTCAACAGACTGACAAGTTCCAGTCAATATTCACATTAGAAATATTTACATATTATACTTGCCTAATAGATTTTTTTTTCTTATTTCACAAATCTGAACGAATGATTGGATATCGAATTTAAAGAGAAATACTACAAAAGTCTTTATCTCAAGTAGGATTATATTTTTTGATGTCATTACATTCATCCTGTCTTATATCAATGTCATGATTAATAGATAACACTTAACATATATTTTACCCGATGTTAAGAGTCAATGAGTCTGTGGATGGTGGAGCGAGCTAGCAGAGAATACTTCTGGCTCTCTCACGCATGACTACTGGATACAGCAATGCTGTTATGGCAGAAAATTAAGACTGGGAGTGGTAGAAGGCCAGGTGGATTCGAAAAAACCTATCACCATTCAAAATCCATTACTCAAGGGGCTGGGGAAATGATCATGGAGCCTTATGTTATATGGCAAGCATTGTTATTTAGGAGAGAGACTTAAGCGTCCAGTCCAATGTAATTACGATCGTAATGAAAGAATTAAGAATTAAAATAAGTTTTACTGCTTTCAAAAACTTTATAACTGAGTGTAGTTTTTTACTTTTTACTACTTTTAGAACTTTTGCCCATTGAAACCATATCGAGCTTGGGTAAAAAACTGTAGATGACTAATAATTTCATGCTAGGTAAAACTTGGCTCTATCGGCTTCACTGTTTAGCCTTTCTATTTAGAGAAGTAAAGAATAAAATATTATTTGTATAACACCGGTATTGCCTAAAAAATCTCAATAGGTAAACACTGTCTCTTATGAAAGAGCGGTGTTTGCTATAGACCTTACGTTAAATATATATATATATAT
>DWQX01004924.1:0-14017 GCA_018245475.1 Pharmacophagus antenor
ACAATACTAGACGGATGTGCTCTTTCTATACGATAGTTCATAAGTTTTACCTAAAGAGTGAGAAAGATATAGAAGAAGAATGATGTTGAATAGAGATGGGAAAAAGGATCGATTTAAGTATAGCAGCTGCCATATTCAGGTAGCGAGGCTTTCTTCTATGAGAATCTAAGTCTATTGATTTTTTTCGTAATACAGTTTTTCAAAGGTTTCTTAACGTATCTAAGAAAAAAAACATATTCCTTTTCCACAATTGTCGCTTCTCTGAAGCAAATATACAAATTTTGTAATAGTTAATAATTATTATATCGTTGTTAATTGTGAATTCAAGACTAACTTTTTCTGTTTTCTATCCTAATATCACTTAACGCTCTCTTTATTATTTATATGTATTTTTTTTTGTAAATAAGCATTCGATATCCACTGACACATGACTAAATATACATATACGTCCCCAATCAATTTCCAACACTACCGGTTCTAAGCCACCTGCATCTAGCGAATTCCTGCGTCTTTACAAGAATATAATAAATATTACTAATTAATAATACCAGTATCAATATTATTAAAAGTAATGTTAATTTTCTACTAATCTTTACACTTCTACTAAACGTTTTAATTGAACTAGAAAATTTTAATCAGCCGCCATTGATTACAAAGTATTCACTACTACTAGATTAATAAATACATGAAATGCAAGTTAAATTTGATAAACATTAAACTGTTTTTTAACTGCCTCCGTGGCGCACAGTTTACTTGCCTTGTAACGCGGAGGTCTCGGGGTGGAATCCCAGGCCACAGAAGCTGTGGTGGATGGTGGTAGAGATTTTCAAACCCGCCCGGCTAGCTACCACCTTCAATGTCAATATGTCACCATAATAGCACTGCTGTGTTCCAGCAATCGTGTGAGAGCCAGATGTATTCTGGTTTAACACGCTTTACTATCTACGGCCTCATTGTCACTTAACATCAGATGAAATCGATCCTAAGTGTTATCCCATAACCGATAAAAAAAAAGTGCAAATATAACATTTCCCCAGCTTAATAGACCCACTAATTATTACTTACGGCATAAAAGAATGAATGAATGAGATATGAACTAACACTAGTCTTCAATTTAAGATGATGCTTAATAATAATGAAGCCGAAGGTGGTAAAGCGTGCTTGCCTAAAATTCTCGAGCTCCACACTAATATGTTAACAGTCGTAATGAATCAATCCTGTTATGACTGCAGATCAACAATATGAGTTATTTATGAAGTTTTTGTTTCGTATCGTTATAGACTAACACTTAACTTCGATTTCACCTGATGTTAAGTGAAAATGAGGCCGGAGATGGTGAAGAGAGTGAGTAGAGGCTCTCACATGTATGGCTTGTGGAACACACTAATACTGTTATGGCGGCAGATTGACATTGTGGGTGATAGCTAAGCAAGGAAGTTCCTAAAACCCTATCACTAACCTGGCTCAAACACTCCAGTAACCTAGGTATCGCTCCCCTCACCATCGTGTTACAAATTTACTTCGTGTTCGCGGTAAACAACTGTATCACGGAGGCAGGCAAATTTGTAAGTTATATTTGAAATGTCGTTGTCCAAGTTTGTACATTTGAGAGCCAGAAGTAATCTAAGTGGGCACTTACCATATCTACATTGCAATATGCAAGTAATATCACAACAAATGTAACTGACGAGTTTCGAAAATTTCTAAAACAATTTACATACTGGCGTAGTTTAACAACTAAAGGCCAAAACGTTTTAACTTAAAAAGTTGATACTGTAAGTACATTTGAGTGATATGTAGTTGTAATGATTTTAAAACTACATTAGGATGCCACGTGTAGCGGCGAAATGCGTTGAAGTAGTATTTTAGCCCTAGTGTTTGCGATAAAACTCAGTGGAAATTAGCATATTAATTTTTGTTTTACTAAGTACCATGGAGTTCCGCGGAAAAACGTTTAAATCAATAAATTACATCAAAACTAGAAGCATCTATAACATACGTAACTTATCGTCGGTACAACAATGCATCGATTGTCAGACCGCTGCATTTTGCAAACACCACGTTTACTTCTATAAATATACCAAGCTACGCTTGTCCGTCTTAAGCGAACAACGGACCGTAGGTAAATCATATTTCTTATCACACGGAAGTTAAATGCAAACACCATCCGCCAATAGTAGGAGAGCAGCTGCCGCGACGCGTGCGCCGATCTTTTTTGATAGATCCAATATCTATGTGTGCGTTTCCTCAAAGTTCACTTGTCGATACACATGTGTGTGTGCGTCTTAGATTTGGCAGATGGCACGTGCTATGTTTCTTTTCGTACATCTGTCGATTCTTGAGCCTTTTTTTTTCCCAACGAATTTTTTTGATAGACTTAGATTTTTTTCTTGCTCGTTTCTATAGGCGGCATATGTCATTTGGATGCAAATCTGACGTTTTAAAGGAAAAAAAAGGTAGGATTTAATATCTAGAACGCAGTGCACATGGTGTTGGAAAAAATAAATCGGCTGACGCAAGTTGTTCGCTGGATATCTACCATATGCTATGTCCATATTGCCTCTGTCTGTGATACACGGATTCCTTAGAAATACGATTTCTTATCATTGCGTTATATTTATGACCCACGACTGTACTAGTGCTCTTTATTAAGAAGCACTATTACTTGTTAACATTTTGTTATGAGTTTTTACATTACCATTAAACTAAGAAAAAACATAACATGGTGGTTGAATATTTTATCAAACTTGAAAATTATTACCACTGATAAATAAAACACAAGCTATTTTATCCACAGCAGCCCTCGACTATCATACCCTCTACTAATTAGTATCGTGTCCAGGTAAAACGCACACCCCTAGAAGACAAACCTTTTTAAAAATGGGAGCAATTAACATATTGTCGCATAACATTACAAAATAAAACATACCTATAAATTAATTCAGTACACTCTTAAATTTGAATAATTATTTCTTTTTATATTTTTTCTCCAGTACTAAAAGGTACGGAGATATCCAAATATCCTCTAGTTGACATTACAAATGGCGATAGAAAAAAAACTCTATTTCTTCCCGCGAACAAGGAGAAGGACCGTATTGTAATAAACAAAAGTTTCCCACTACCAAATTAAATAATTCGGACATTATTGAATAAGATTTCTCTTTACACTAAGTCCTTGATACCATCGAGGTATTCCTTTGAGGACGCGAAGAGTTTCAAAGGATGCCCTACAAAACCGAAATACGATCCCAAGGTCAAAATGCACCTTCAATCAGACGCGTCAAGTATCTACCGGAAGCACTGGCGAGCGGGGCCCGCACAAAAACCCAGCCGAATCTCATCTGCACACTTCCGGCGGATGCGGAACCGCCTGCTCTCCTCCCGGAAGCGCGTAAAAACATCGCCATTGCGCCCGTGCAGGTTGTAGCGTACGCCATTTGGGTTAGCGTCGCTGTTTTGGTTATGTAACAACTGAACACGTGGTTTGGTTCAGCGTACGCAAATATGTATTAACGAAAGAAACTAAACTGTTCAATCAAATGAGATACTTATAATAATGAATAGTCAGTTTTAGTACTAAAAATTAAATGATTCGCTCTAAATAGATATTAATGTTATTAAATTTGATAAACAGATTTTAGTCACTCCTTCAAAATTTTGTACGAAATAACATTGTCTATTTGTCTAGATAATATAAGCAGGATAAAGAAAAACATTTGCTAGGCAGCACAGCGGTGGGGTTCGTTCGTTTACGTCGAATTCCTGTTCGGGACGGAATGCTATACGCTTAATGTTGACCGGTGCGCACGCGCCGCTTACTGCCGTATATGGACACGTGAACTATCCCATGTATCGACTAACTAATTACCATTGTGTAGCTGTTCGTTTTAATTGTCCTCGTATTTATTTGTTTCTTATTCCAATTACTTTTTTTCAATAACTAACACTTGCATTCAATTTGACATGATGTTAAGTGACAATGGGACCGTAGATGGTAAAGCGTGCTCGCGCAGAATACTCTGACCTGCGCATGTATGACTGATGATGTATGTATGTTGGAACAACGATGCAATGACGACCTACCGCCATCAAGACTTGTGGAACTTGGATCGAAACTGAAATCTTTCTGTAAAACACTGCGTCTCGGAGAAAATTAAATACAAACGCATTCGCTTTATGTCCACTACAATGCTATACCTTACATTTAGTCGGTATAGCTCCCTGTAAAAGTGAAATAATAGCTTTAAGATACAAAATAATGATTGTCGTAAATCGAGTACTTGCTTCAGTAATCAGACCGTCCTTTTTAGAATAAAACTCATGTTAGCTTTGCCGTATGGATTTTGGTTAGAATAGTTCACCATTTAAACTACTTTTAAGTATTTTTCTATATCACCCCAGATCACCACTCGACAATGGCTGGACTCAACATCTTCCACAATCAATATTGCCATTGTATAAAATGTTTAATTTTGTGTATACAGAATTATTATCGAATTATTCTTGTTTCCTCGATTGAGTGAAACAAGAATGAAATTAGTTCAATACCATTAACATAAAAATCGAAGAGTAACTTTTACCTCAAACAAAACGAGAACAGTCCCAGGGCGGTCCCTTTTAAGGCAAAAAGTGTTCGAGAAAACATTACTGTAACGAATCTAATTGAATGATCAATTAATACAAAACCTTTTTAATCGCGTACCTATTACAAGTAAATACTGTACGGAAGTGCAGGTGATGGTTTTTTGTATCATTCGTCCCTGGTCAACACAGATAATACGATTAAATAGAATGACCTCCAAGTGAAACGTGCTTCAGTTAGTGGCTTTTACATTTTATTTTAATCGGATAATCAATTTAGTGATGTAAATTTCAAACTTATTAATAAGTATTAGATTATTGTTTACATTACAAAATGGATAGTAGTAAAACCTTTTATTACTATTTCTATATGTAAAAGTACATAAAATATTCAATTATCTGTAACTGTGTTTTGTCTTAGCAATAAGCTGGTCAAACATTAAAATTTATGAGACAAAAACATTTATGCCGTGCAATATATCTGATTACACATAAATTTACATATAAATGGAATGTATCAATTCAATTTAACTATTAACTATTTATTAAGTTAAAGTGTTGAACAAAAAATAACAAAACTCAAAAATTAAAAAGTGCAGTAATTTTTGTGAAATGTTTATTAGTTATTACTTTATATTTTAGTTAATTATAGTATCATGTTGTACTGTAATGAACACAAATTAAATTATTATTAATTAAAACAAAATGAGATACATTCTCAAAAGCCTTCAAAGGCACATGAAAAGCTCTTAGTATTTATATTTATTAATTACGTCCATTACGCCAGCGAATACACAAACATTCCTTTAATAACGGACATTGAAAAAGAAACAGTGCGACTGAGATACATCCTTTTTTTCATCATTAACAAGCAATGCATTGTGAATTCTATTGCGTAATATCTATCTTTTGATACAAATATTTCACTATAAAAATAACGATTCTTTTTTAGCTTCGTGCACGTGTGAATCAATAAAATTTATTAACCTGCATTTCTCCACATTACTCCTCTTTGTAAGTCTCTAACTAGGGAAAACTGACAGTTTCATATACTCCTTGCTCTTTCTAATAACAAGCATTGCGTAGTAAGTTAAGACTTGTATGTACAAAATACAATTGATATTAAACAGGTTCTATCTTCAATTATAAAACTTAAAGGGAGGTACAATGTTTTAACCATTACTGGATTTAATGACTGAATCTGTGCTCATTTTTAATCAAAATATATCAAAACGCGTATGTTTCTACGGGATGGCTTACTTTATATTCCTTCCGTTCCCCTAAATAAGATTTTTATTATTCGATAGCATATATGCGAAATAAATTTATAATTAAAGAGCATGCATTAAAAATTATCTTTCACCTTATAGTACACATTTATATAGCTTAATACCCGAGTGTAACATTAAAACCAAATGAAGTTTAATTCAAATAACTCTGTAGCAATCATTTTAACAACATCATTGTTAGGAAATAAACAAGGCCTGCGGTTATGGTGTCTATAATGACCAATAACCCATCGTCGACAATGAAAAAAAAAAATAACAACGGACCTGCAGAACGCTGGCGAGATATTGGCAGTGGTTCGGTATATAATAATAATTTTATTCAATCTTCGTTAGAGTGTTTAGGTAATTGTTTATTATGAATATAACGTGATATAAACACTTAACTATTTTATCTACACCCATAAATAATAAAATGTCTGCTTATAAATAAACCAAAAATTTTATACATAACTAATATCTACATTTACATGATACTAATGCCGATAGAGCGATTTAAAAAATAGTCCATTTTTTTATTTCTTCTGCTTTGTCTCCATAATGATTAGATTTATTTCAATCAGTTTTTCGTGAAAGTCTTAATTTCAATACGGCCCGTTTTCATACTATTTATAATTTTTTTAACAATTTTTTCGGCATTTTTTATATTGTACAATCTAGATCAGACATACATAGAAACATTTTCCAAAACATAAATTTATTAGTTAAATAAGTTACATGTAAGATTTATGTGTTACCGTATACCACCGTAAGGTGTATACTTTTATGCTGTAACAAAACAGGACACCTGATTATAGGTAACGTTGGTATGTTGCACCAAATAAAAGTCTCCTACCGTACATAGATTTTCACCTATGGACAGTTAAATATAGCTTACTGTTATATAATAAAATTAATACTTACGAATATTTTGTTAAAATTGTAAGACCATCTTTATAAATAATGACGGAATACTCCATAAGTGACACAGATAACTTATTACATATTTGACTTATTATTTGTGTAGTAGTTATAGATTTTAAAAGTAAAAAGTTGCAATAATATATGTGTTCACTAAAAAAATTTTAACCTAAAATAGCGGAACGCTAAAAATAAACGAGCGACGTCTTGATTCCTGCCACTTAATAATCGTAGCACCAGCCCGATATCTCACGACTACTTCAACAGAATAAAAATACACGTAAGAATATCGGGGCCGAACGATAGGTCCATTCAAAAAAGGTCCCGATTTTTTTTTTATCGAAAGCTGCGAACGGCCAGCAGGTGTAATCTACAAAGAGGATTTGAAAAAAGGAGTCCGAACAGGAGGCCTTTTTCCCACGCCGTCGATAGGCGTTTTTAAACTCTGAGACGTTCGGATACATTCTAATATCTATGCTTTTTTATAGAGGTTAAAGTGTAAGGTGATAAATAAATTATTTTCTTTTTTTGGTAAAAAGAATTAACATCCTAATTAATAACATTTTTGTATCGTATAGAATCTCGACTGTTTTACCACTCGTTATTTCAACCACAACCATTATTAATTTCAAACCAAGTCCTTGCAAATTACGTAAATGAAAACATGTCTGTAAAGATTCCGAAAGTGCATTAATGTATCAGGCGGTACTGTAACATATATTCACATATTACAGAACTGAAGCGATGCCTTACGTCATTAGAATTTGGAATTTGAGGCATTCACGGAGTCGCCATCGGTCCTAAATTGAAATTCCAATTAAGAAAGGAGGAGGAATGGAAAAAAGATCATTGGATGTTTTGAACCCATCTGTGACTGAGATCGAGTTTTAAGAATGTTTGAATTATTGCGCATTGGTAAGATTTTTTTTTTTTGATAAAACGAATTGAGATGAAATGAGCATACATCTTAGGGTGATATTCTGCCTATAACAATGTGATCCTTTCCGCAAATCGTCAAGAGAAGAATTACTAAATTGCAATCAACAGCGTATAAAACAAAAATAGGAGACAGTAATTACTGACTGATATCGTATAGCAATTTATAAGCCGTGTAAAATAATAATATACATTACAGATTTTAGCCTTGAGAAAAGTAACTTAACACTTCAGCTTTTATAACTTATTACTTTTTATAACATTAAAAAATGTAATAACATTTTTCACAAGCCTCTCAAAATGTAAACATTCTTCGCATATGTGAAAGAATCACCCTACAGACACTGACAATAGATCGCTTGACATCGTTAATTTACAAATATCACATCAATTATTTTTATATAAAAAATGTCATCATTTTATTTAGCTTTGTGGTGAATTGTAAAACGCAACATCTCTTGCATTAACTAGGTATAAATTTAATGGAACAGTACGGAAGACATATATGCTATTGTGAGGTCGCATAACACGACATGCCCGATGGGAAGATTGGTGAATCGAGTAGTACAAAAGAGTAGGTGTCATTGGTAGACGCGGCTGATCATCATTGAAATGGAGTGAGCAGTATAAAAGTTTGCCAGAATAGTGAAGATCTGGGAAGAGAAGGCGTTTATTAAGGAACGAAAAAAAAAGAAACATAAAGCGTCCACAACCAAGCAACGATATGAACGAATGCCACGAAGTCTTAGCAAATAATGACATTGATCGGTGTTCCATGACATTTGAACGGCGATGGGTAAAAACGGAATAATAACGTCTTCAATGCAACTATCAGTGAACATAATCTTCGTCGATGCATCAAATGTTCTCTATAATTATCAATAGTAAATAATGTACCTGACGCAATGGGTTACCCGCTTGCCTTGTAACACGGAAATAAGACTGCAGAATAATACTTTGTTCAAACAAATGTAATCGTAAAATGACAAACAGGGAACACTTAGGATTGAAATTGTATTTACCATCAAATATTTCACTTATATTTTTAACGATACCGCATCTCCCCTTACCATCGTTTAGGATCGTTGTCAAACACAACGTTGTCGAGATAATAAAAAAATATCGCATAAACTTTACAAATTACATTAATATTAGAATATAATATATTGCTGGACATTACAGAGTGAAATAATATTCGTTATAACGATGAGCAATAGATAATTTGCAATAACAAACAAAAACAAATAGACCGTAAAGATAGATTCAGCGTTTAATAAGTTCACATAGATATACAAATTCATTGTAAAGTCCTCGAATATCGTATCGTAATCAATTTATTTATGTTTATAAATAAACACAGACAAAATTACTGCTTTGGGAAATCTAATCTTTATACCCTATCACTACATAATTTTATACGGTTATGTGATTTAAAAATATGTGGAGTGGTCGCGAAATGTTGGTCGGAAGAGATCTTTGTGACGCCGCACTTTTTGAGTTCACGACTTTAAAAGCTAATGTACGTTTCGCGACTGCTCACCGCCATCTGCTCGCTTCCCGTTATTCTCTCGGGGACGCTGCGCACGCGACTCCGCGCGGGATGTATTTGCTTTATGTTAAAAATACAAGACTATCGATTTTAACCTTTAAATACATAATTATTCTCCAAGTGAGAACTAGAAGTATTCTAGGCGAACACGCTTCACCATCTACGACCTTATTTTCACTTAATACCTGGTGAAATCGAGAACAAATGTTAGCCCCTATCCGATAAAAAATAATATAACAACAGACTATCAACCACCACGTTCATATATCAAAAAAAATATTTAAAAAAAAACGAAACACTATTTGCTGATTTCCGCATTGTTTAATTGTAAATACTAACACTAAAATACATTCAACGTGTTTTGACACTCTAAACATGGCAACCTGAGGAAATGTTACCAAATTGATAGCCGGACTTCGTTTATTTACCATTAAATAAGGCACATATTAGCAAATTTTTTTTAATAACACATTTTAATTAATCACAGGGTTCCGGAAAGTAACGCTTGAATCATATATTATAAAAATATATATATTTTGCTACTAAAAGTAAGGCTAAAATTGTCTTATCTTAATTGTCTATGATTATTACTCGATTACGCCAACCAGTAACCGCGGTGAAATAAGGAATTTTGGTTTAATCATTTAAAGTTATTTTCTTGTAGCGTAACGCTTAGTACCGTATATGTCAATGTTCTTACAAAGAACTAACATCGCGTTAAACACGTGTTTAATCCGATGTTAGAAATGGCAAGAAAACAATAGAAAAAGATTAATAAAAAAAAAGAATAAGAAAAAAGAAAAAGGGTTACTTAGACGTGTAAGTAACTCTTTTCCAAGACAAATATTTATTTACAAACGTAATCTTATAATATCTCCAATACTATAATCTTATTCTTTAGGTATGAAATTAGTATACAATGCTTATAACATTTATATTCATTTTCAAGATGAAAAATATACCTATATATTTTTCAGTTTCTTTCAGTTCATTTATTCTGAAATTGGTCTGCATGTGATGGGACGATGAGTGGGAATATCCCAAAAAATACTATCGCGTGGTGCCACTATGTTCCCGCACTTGCCGCGACATTAAGAACTTACACTATTATTACCGGATTAATCCGGTTAATGGACAATTAAATTGTTTACACAGCTATTAAATTAATTCCGTTTCGCTAAAGTGCGTGTACGTTGTAAATTTAACACATTCCTATTTATCAATTAACATTGGTTTTCAATCAAAATTGAATATGTTATCTACGGACATAAATTTAAAATTTCAATGCTTTTAAAATGGTAATGGCTTTTGCCCTCATTTTAACATGATGTTAAGGGACAATGAGGCTTTATATAGTAAAATGTGCTGGTATAGCTCACATATGTACAACTGCCAGAATACAGTAAAGCTCATAACGGCGGGTTAACATTGAGAGTTGTAAAAAACTCTACTATACCATCCAGACTTCTTTACTACATGTCACCTGAGATGCGAACCTGCGACATTCGTGTTAAAAGGTAAACGGTAAACCACTGCGCCAAGGAGGCACTTCACTACTACTATAAATAAATAGCAATAAATGTAAGAAAATTCATTAAATATTTAAAACTACACTTGCTATACTTTCACGGATAACGGATGTTGTTCTTTGTCATGCTACAAGCAATTAAAAGAAGTTTCGAGAACTTAAGATTTAGGCGGCGTCGCAAGGCTGCGCGCGCCTAGTATGGCGATCACCTGCGCACCACCTGCCGGGCATCTGTGTCAGATGCGCGCTAGCGGCAGACATCTCACGTAACGATACGACTGTCCATCCATCCATCGCGTTTCTAGTTTTAACAGTTCAACAACTGTTACAATTAGAGAGGCGATGGAATCCAACCGTGCCAAAGATCATCATTACCGAATGTCCTAAATTGTCCTAAATTGAATACAAGTTAGACTTTATTTAACAAAGATCAAATATTACCAAGTATTATAAAAAAACTTAAATTTTGAACTTTGATTAATTGTAATCATATGACTGTCTTAAATCATTAATTACTAAGCTCATCTTTCAACTAAACAAATGAAGAGAAGTGTCATAAAAAAAAAATGAAGACAATGAAGCAAAATATCGACATTCATAATCACGTCCTTATTTAATTTACACTGTACATCCCAGTCGGTGAATTCTTCCGGCGCGTCACAGTTGCGTGTCGGATATCTACCAGTGGACCATTGAAACAACATTAAGCGCTGAAAGCATTGACTTTTGTCGGCGTTCACGATTGATTAATTGCAAAAGGAATGTGGTAATTGTTTTTAATATCGTACATCAACTGCCACGGTCGTATTCAACCGGTGGAAATAAATTTTCCATTTACATTTTCTATACTCGTTGATGCGTTAATATATTTTTTAGTATTTATTTAGGGATGTGAATAACGTTCGCGTCGGTAATTTATAAAAAAAAATCTTGATGAACTATAAATAATTAAAAATTATATGAATCGTAATATTGTATAGTTTTTTTACACCTACTACAACCTGAAAGTAGGCGTCTAGTATAAATAAGTTCGCAAATTATTATCGAAACTAAATGTAAATACTTATATTTCATTCTACATTTCTAATTTCAAAGATTGATGATACAGTTAGTTACAAAAATTAAAGCGAAACTAAACAAATGTTTAACGCGTTGCTAAGTAAGATTCTAAAACGACAGCCTATTAGTAGCTATTGGTTAAGTTCAAAACTAGTAAAATAAATTAATAATGAAATAATATTACGTGCTGCTGCTGCTGCTGTTGGGTTCGGTGAAGTTTGCGCTGTTAGTCTTTTTGACTACTATTATAGCTTCATCGAAACTGGCTCACGGATCCGTTGATCCGTGAGATCTCAATATTACAAATGATTTATTACTTTTATTTTCACAACACGATAAAATTTAATTCGGGTTCGTAGACGTTAGCACTGCCATCTCTTGTTCCACAGTTGACATTTTGATATTTCATAACAACAGATGGCGCTTATTTAAATAGTACAAATTTATACCAATAATATTTTTATTTTAAAGACACTTCAAGAATTGCTATACATACATTAACTGTTAAAGTTGTCATATAGCGATTAATTCTTGCTTAACAATTTTAGAAAAAAAGTAAAGCAATTAATTTAGGTTAGGCTTAATACTAATAGCACTTACACTATGAAAGATGGTTGCGACTTGGAGAATTATGTGGAGCCAGTTTATTTTGGATAATCATGTTTATACAGCTTCGTTATCAATTAAAATCATGGGGAATTGACATTAAGCGTTAGCCCATTGCCCAAAAAGAAATGTGGGAAAGAATAATAACTAAATATACGATATATAATTAATATCATACCAGTGTCGTTTAAATCTCTCAAATATTAACGATTTAAACTTGTATCAATATTAGCACTAAATCAACTCTATTCTTTCGAACTAGTCACTGAAATTATTACACTGCAGCTGTTCATACATGTAATGACATCTCAATATATTCTATTGTGTTATTGAATTTCGAACGCGCCCGAATCATGTCGTAATGTTACTTTAGAATTGTATTGTCGTTAATAGTGTTACTTCATGTATGCTTTTATTATTCGAATTCTTTTTAACTCCTAACGTTTAAATAGTAACTTTCGGTAAAAGCTTTGTTGAGTAGTTAATGAAAACAATTTCTAATTTAATTCATCTTAATATAACATGGATGTTAAATTAATCGCGGTTTTAAATGAAGTTTAATCAAGTTGCCAGAAGAATAATTTTTTCCTTAAATGACTATTTTAGTGTCAATATTGACTATGTAAGTTGCTTGAGTAAATATAAATAAAAAAAAATACTGTTAAAGTGATCTTCATTTAAATTTTTTAATTGATTAATTAAGTTAATTAGAAACGATTAAATGTGATTTCACTATTAATAATTACATTCACCTCAATATTATACATACACTTAAAATTATTTTATAACAAAAAAAAATTACATAGCGTTAATAAAAAAATTGTTACAAAAATCAACGATAAACCGGAGCTAACCTGTTGTATAAAAAAAAAACTCGTGCTTGAAACGCTGGGCTAGTACGTTTTCGCGTTTATGCAAATATTGATGGCGCCAAATCTTTACACATGTCGTTTCGCCGTTATCGCACTAGATCGGAAGTCACGAAGCAAATTATCGTTTCCTCTCTATTTAGCGATGTTCGCGAGTGTCTATGTGTGTATAAATATGTATGTTCAGTACCACTTCTGTTTATAACTAAATTGTTCGCCAAATTCATAACTCTCTATTATTGACGCTGTGAAATAACATTGTTATTTTTATATACGACCCATACAAACTGGCTAACATACAGGCAATCTACATTGCCATTATTTATATATTATTATTTCAATTCTTAAATTAAAAGTGAAGATTCGATTGGTAATTAGAAAGGAGTCTGATGTTTGTTAGTCAGCCGGAAATTTTAGCTCTATAAGTACGTATCTTTTCTATTTCTCATATAAATTTTAATTACTGTGTTTATTTATTTAAAAGCTTTAATGCACAATGTTCTATATAAGGGAGATCTAATGGCGTCCTTTACCAGTCTACCTTGGGTACAGACGAATCTGGGGTAGAAAAAAAAATAAAGAGAAAGAATTAAAAAAGAAGGTTATTCCTTTTTCATTAATGATTTCAATGTTTACAGTTTTGTTTAAAATATTAAAAAGTAATATCAGTGCTGTGATTTTACTTAATGTTTGCGTGAACGCC
>DWQX01004925.1:0-14015 GCA_018245475.1 Pharmacophagus antenor
CACTAACTTTTGGAGTTTTATTCAATATTGTAATTTTTTCAAGGTGGTCTCAAACTTTTGGCCGGCAGTGTACGTAATGTAATTAAAGTACTTTAAACATTTACGCATTTCTTCCAATATTTCAAGATAGGCAATCAATACGCGTGTCAAAATTTCATTTAGTTAATGCACTAACGATATTTGAGATATCCTTATTGATTCTCTCTGAAATTCAAGCTACATTACGGTATGTGCTATATAACTATTATATTTAACCATGTCCTAGCAAAGTATAGTATTTACGCTAATTGAATTAAATAAATATTAGTAAGACCATGCATGTTAGCAAGAATGTTTAGTATAACAAAAAAAAAACAAACAAGGGTGATGACATAAAGCATATTTATAATCTTTAGTGACTCGTGTATGTTACGCTTCATGATGAATTTTCTTAATTACCCACATGTATGTATCTTTAGACATGAGTTGCTACAGTAGGGTGGCAACGGCTTATTTTATTTTGAAAGACAAATATGAAATATATTTTAGAGCAACAAAACATTAACGATAATTAATTTTTATACAAAAAAAATTGTAAAAATAATATTGATATATTTAATTTCAACTCTAAAAATTTTGTAGATGGAAAAGAAAGTATTTTGAAGAAATTGCAGCAAACTGTCAATTTTTCAAAAACCACCAAACAATTCTATGCTGTTCTTCTAGGATTTGCTTAAACGATGGGAACCCTATCCTCAAAATCGGAGTAACTAAAAACACTTCACTCTTTACTTCAACCTTTTTAATCATCTTCTAGGATAGGCATAAAACTTAGTCCTAAATGTAATAACTCGAGATTACTGATTGAAACGTGTGGTAACCCTATATTTAAGCGTTAATAAAATTTTATCATAATAATTAATGATACTTTGGGGTATCCTTTTTATATGGTAATATTTATTTTTAAATATTTTTGTTAAAGGACCCGTTTAGGTCAAAAAAAATTATTTAATTTAAAAATATGTTAAACTAAAGCGTAAACATTCCAATAGCTTCTTTTAAAGCAGAACTATATTTCCCTTATATAATGTGTACAAAATGACAATTTTTATTAGCTAATTAATGAATATCTGATCATAATTTTATTTTATATATTATTAGTTATAATAACGATTGCGTGATAGTCGCGAGATGATATTTCATTACTACGATTCCCTCTTATACATCTATTAATATCTATAAAAACAGAAACTATGTCATTATTATCGAACTTTTCTTGAAATTTTCCACATAAAGACTTTTTTCTTAGCTAATTCTAGGTTATGTCGGTAACATTTTATGTTCCCTTTTATTCTGAAATGTCGTCTTGAATAGCCGGACGTATAGGCTGCTGGAAAATTGCAGTGCGGACCTATTTACTATTTTGCAATGGCGTGGTTTTTAAAAGCGTGCCGGAAGATATGTCTTTTTAAAACTGTCTCTATGCAAAGCTTTCCCGCATAGTTTTAAAGTCTTTTTGAAGTTTTTTTTACAAAAAGTTTTACATTTTATACTATATTTCATGTGTTCCGGAGGTAGACGAAAATGGAGATGTTTTAATAGTGTTTTAATAATGTCAAACACATTTCAATCCAGTTCAGTCTTGCTTTAGTTAACTTTATATATTTTGCTTAGACTTAAACATTTGATTTTTAAACTCCGGAAATTTTATAAATTTTTTATAGTAATTCAGATCGGATGAGCAAATATTTACTAAAATAATACGTTACTTAGAACAGCTTCTAAAGTTAAAAAGATGTTAAGCGTTGTTTGAAAGAAATCACAAAATTTTCTGTCACATTAACAAAATATCTTCCTCATAGAAAATAAAATGTCAAATAAACAGTATGGTGAGTATCTTTAATTAATAAAAATGTTTAAAAGCGATATTTTTTTTAATAAAAACGAATGTATGAAAGCAGAACATTTTTAGTACTAAACGTAGTCACAAGTTTAAAAACAAATATTTTTAATGTCATACTTTAAGTGTCATGTTGATCAGTTTAACATTTTTAGTCATTTGAAAATTTAATTATAAATCATAAAATATTCAGTTTTTGCACATGGTACTGCTGCCATACTTCTATTTATTAAATTTTGTATCTTGAAATCTGATGAAAAATATGGTATAAAAAAAAAAACAAATATCTGATAATATAAAAGCATTGATTTAATGATTTGATAGGATTATTTTATCAGGAACTTGTTGATTTACAACATATCAATAGAAGTTATAATATGTGCTAGGAATGTTTTTCCGCATCAATGTCTTATGTGGAAAAGCTTCAGTTTAATTTCCCTCGTCGCTGGCATGAGAATAGTACTTAATTGCATTTGTTGCGCTGCACAGTTTTGACGGTTCGTTTTCATTTGTCATGTCATCTACATATAGTATTATATGTTTCAACGTTTCATGCAATATTAATACATATTTTTTTAACTTTATCAATTAAAAGTTTCTCTTGCTACCACGGAAGTTTTTTGCCACCTAACTTTAGTGAGTATCTTAATTACAGTTTGAAGGGTGCTGTAACTAATGAATTCAACGGGATAATGTTTCATATAAAGACTTCATTGTTATGGACAGACCTATCACTTACCATCAATTGAACTTTGCATTCGTTAAGGTAACGTAACGTTGTATAAAATACTCCACTCTATATGTTTATATTACCAATAATATTAGTAATGTTGTTAGAGGTCAGAATAGTCTACTTTTACAAATTAGTTCCAAGAAGGTATCACATGAGCTAAACATAGCTCTCTTCTTCTTTGGTTCTTTGTTTACAATTATATTTCGTAAAACTACATCATTCATAATATTATACCTGTACAAAGTATTCTAGGTATGTACATATGTAAAAATGTAGATGTACTAATAAACTGTAAATTTTACCAATATACTAAAAGCTACTGCTGAATATACACCCTTTAACTTGGTTTTCATTTTGCAATAATTGTATAAATAATAACCAAGCTATTCTTTTTTATGTACGTACTTATCAATATGAAAATTATAGGGTAGTCATAACGCTACATAATTATTTTTTAACCTTTCTTTAGATATTAGAAATCTGTCCGTCGTTTTTTTGTTTTATTTCGATTCTGTGATGTAAAAAAAGTCTGTTCTAAAACGTTTTTAGACTCGTAATTATGTTCAGATCACAATATTCTAGAGGAATGTGCTAAACCAAAAGCGGGCTGATATAGAAATGATATTGAGATTCAATGATAGGAAATTCTTATCAGATAGCGTGAAAGAATGAGTCGTAAAAAGAAAGATGCAATGCAATTTTTTTGACGCTTTTTGTTTAAAAAGATACAAGCTTTAAAAATAAAAATCTTATCTAGTATTAATTATGTTAGTTCTATTTAATACCAAAATTAAAACAATAATCATATAAATTGTATACTGTCATGGTCTAATATGGCAGCTAATGTATATTTCGTTTTAGTGTAATAGCAAATAATGTAATGCGACACTTTGTTTAATGTGACATTGTTTCGTTTAAGCCATGTCATTACAATATAAATGTATTCCTCAGCTACAGTTTTACTTGATGTTAAATCTTCTAACGATAGGATATGGTCTAAATGATATATTTTTATTTAAAGGTTCCTTAAATCAACCTCGTCAATATTTTTTTTTAAAAAGCATTTGGAACTAGATACAATCTTTATAATATACGTATAAAACAGTTTAGGTATTATCTTATCTTCAAATTAAACAAAAAACATACACAATTCATTTTGTTAAACCAAAACATCACTGTAATTATGTAACTAACATGAGTTTTCAAGATAAAGTAGTGCTTGTTACTAGTGCCAGCAAAGGAATGGGGTCTGCTATTTCTATAAAGATCAATGAACAAAGTGCTAGCGTTGTATTAGTCAGCAGGAATGAAAATAAATTGCTCGACATTGCCGTCCAATATCAAAATGTTGGAGGTAATCCACTAGTAATAACAGCCAATTTAACAGTAGATGTTGAAAGTGTTTTTAAAACATTAATTGAATTTTTTGAAAGACATCATATATTAACATTCTTCCGGCGATACCACGGTACTGTCGTTTTGTTACGAGCGAAAAGTAATGGATGAACAAAACCTTTATTGTCTGTAAGGCCAAAAACAGATAAAAACTGTTTTTTTTTGTGCCTTTCGTTTTTGTTATAATACATAACTTTTTTTTTATTATACTTAGAACCTACATTTTATCCGATTTCTTATAATTCATCAAAAATTTGCTGAAATATGCGAAAGTCAAAATGTTAAATAACAACACAGGTGTTCTTTATTTTGATGTTGCTTTATTGGAAATTACACTTATCAAAGTGTAATTTCCAATAAAGCAACATAAGTTTTTGATGAAGTTATGAGGATTAATCTTTTAACAATTACTTTAGTGACATATCATGCAACATCATATAATATTAATGATGATATATTATAATCGATATTGCCTTTTATTTTAATTAAATGTGGTGTTGTGTGATGTGTCACTAAAGCAGGTGTTTGTTTGATATTATCAAGTATTGGATCTACATACATTTGTTCATGCATGTTGCATGTTCGCAATATTGTGCGTCTAAAGCCGGTCAATATGCATTTACAAAATGTGTTGCTTTCAAAACTAGCTTCATACGGAGTTCGCGCTAACAGCATTAACCCTGGTCCAGTCCAAACTATTTTCATGGAACTTATGTTAAGTGATGATCAATAACCATAATTTTGGATCACTCTTTTAAAAATCATAAGGCTGATTAAGTTAACAGAGCCATGTGAAGCAGCATATTTAGTGCTATATTCAAATAGTGATAAAGCGAAGAATATTACAGAAACATGGCTTGTAATGGGTAATGGAATATCGTTAAAAAGACTTATGGATACGTGAATGTTATTTAAATATTGTAGAGAATGTTTACTAATAAATGTTAGTGGCTTCACATGATTTAAAGGTCTCATTAAAAACAGTGTCATACATTACGCGCGACTTTGGATTAACTAGCTGAAAAAATCTATATTGCTGTTGCTTGTAACTAAACTTGAAATTTATGAAGTTTCAAAATAACAACACTTTTCACTTTTGTAGGTTAAGAAATATCATACTAATACACTCCATGTTTATTATAAAAATCAAAAAATCTACATTATTTCATCTTAATCTGTTAAACTATGGAACGAACTGCCGGCAAAGTACCAGAAGCTGTAACTAAGCCATCTTTTAAACGTACATATACTCTGGTACCATTTCTTAGCAGAAGAACGTATCTTTTCTTTATAATTTTTTTTCCTTCCATTTTTTTCTGTTTGTATGTTTTTTGTGTAAACTCTATTATTATTCCTCATGTATGATCTTATGTAAGGATATGTTACATGTTAATATGTTTGTATATTTACAAATTGTCGTTTCATTTATAAGTCTCCCACTCTCTCCCATCTTTATTTACATTAATATTATTTTAACTTTCGTTCTTTTTACGCACTCCATATTCATATTCATCTCTGCTCAACCATATGGTAGATTGGTATAGATTACCATATGGCATTAAGTCTACCTTATATACAAATTTGTGCATAAAAGCTTTAAATTAAAAAAATAATAATTGAAGAGTACTTATGTATTTTAGTAACACTAATATAACACGATGAAAAGCAAATTATTCATCATATTCTTATATTATGACATTTTGAATCAGGAGAAGTCTACTGTACCGCGTGTAAAGAAAGGGCATGTACATTGTATAAGTGTAAATAGTAAATATACTGAAAATCCAATTACAAGCAACAAGGCGGGCTCGGAGAGTTCCCTCTAATGTAACAATGCAAATCTTGTTCCGTCGTAAAATGTGTCGTCGATGTACGTCTTCAAGGAGTTATTACTTATCATGTGATGTGTTCTATATCAGTATTTGTTTAATGTAGCTGCCTAAGTACTAGAGTAACAGGAGCTTGCCATCTATGAAGGCAAAATGGTATTGTGTTAACATAGTTACCATTAAATTGCAATAGCGTTAAAGTTGAAGTCTAAATAATGTCTTTTCCCTTACATTAGGCGATCTTTCTATTAGAGCAAAACGGTCTTGATATATGTCATTATAAAACATACATATATACATACTCCACGATCTCCATGACAAGAATTACTCGGGACACGCTGGTACAAATCGCGGTCACTGGATAGTAGTTCAGCAACAGATGTTCAATAACCCTTGCGGTATTTAATAGAGAAATAATGTTTACGCTAAAGTCAATCTCATGTTTTGGGTGTGTGTTTGCCGAATACTTAAATATAATAAATATTTACTAGTTATTAAATATTCATAATGTCAAATCATGTCATCCTATATTGAATTAACTGAACGTAGCAGAACGTTGTCGCCCCTATTTATACATATTATCCCATTGGTTCCAAAAATTAGAGGATTAAAATGAGATAATTTTAATCAAAATATTAATAAGTTATTTTTACGCTGTAAGTGAAACGCGAAAGATTTATTCGTTTTGAAGGGAAACAAGAGTACCCACTAATTTTTATTGTTTGTGGGATACGTGGGTCAATGTATAACAATTACGGCTAGGAAAATTGTAATAAATATTGTTAGAATTTATATACTGCAGTTGCTGGTGCCAAATCAAAATAAAGAAAATAATAAAAATTAACCCCTATATTTTCTATTTTTTAAGTTCATCTCCAAAAATTGACTCCATCGATATCTATACATTCAACATTTATAATTACATTATACGTATATAAATAATATTTAAAATTATACATATAGATGAAATGACATTATTTTCCGGTTTTACATTATTATTATTAGTCTTCATGATTTTATGATATTAGAAAGTGATTAATAACATGTAATAGTATTGTATGTTTAAATTAATAATTGCAATAAACTCAAATCAAATCATTAATTTGTTTCTTTTTTCTTATTGTCTTTATTGAAAAACAACCTAATATATCTAATAGCCAATCTGGTAATGGAGCACTTTTAATTGTTGGGGGTGCGCCGATAGTAGTGCAAAATATTACGAATTCCAACATAACATGAACACTATCCATCACCCGCTTTCTTCTCTAGGCCTGACAATTTTTAAATCTAATACGAAAACTAATGCCTGTTCAGGATGTGTACCAATTTTCTTGTCCATCGACTTAAAGGATGAAGTTTTATTGCAATAAATACCATGTTTTGAAAATACGTTGATAAACTGATTGATTGGTAATTTTTTTTTGTTTATAGCGTTGGTTCACTATAGTAAAACGAAAGGATAAAATGCTTATACATAATTAAAGCAAATTTACGTGTAACTTGTTAAAGATGAAGAGTTGACGACTTGTATTAAAACAAGAACATCGTCCGAGAGCGTTTGGAAACGATTAGCATTTATAAGGTTTGTATATTGTCTTTTTGAACGTTGTGTCACAAAACATACTTGTTCATTCTTATTATGAAAAAAAAAATTACACAACACTATTATTTATCTTCTATTAGTCCTTACTACTGGATAATAACATAGTAGACAGGTAGATATCGCAGTAACATTTTTTACTACTTCTAAGATCAAGCGCTCTGGGAATGATTTAGCTACCCTTACTGAGATTGCTTAGATTTAGAAGGAACGAGCGCATTATTGTGCTGTAAGGGTAAAAGATAGCGTTACATCGTTATGAGCGTATTACGTGATTTTTTTTATTACTTGAGATAATCCAAACATACATTTCACTTTTTTTGTAATGAATTATAGGATTAAGCAAAAAGCACTCATTACAACAGATAGTTTTTGTATAATAACCACAGAACCTAAATTATTAGACGTATGGAGTATATATTCATACATATGAGGGCTAGAAGTATTTATTTTAGGCGAAAACGCTTCACCATCTACGCCTTCATTGTGACTCAATAACAGGTGAAATCGTGGTCAAGTGTTAGGATATTACTGATAAAAACTTTAGAAAACGCACTATTTTATGATCTATTTTTTTTAACTATCACGTTTTCTACATATAATAACTATAACGCGTGTTGAATGTAGGAAAATGAGTAGTAAACTTTTACGGTATTATTCCCAGAATGCCTTGCAGCTTTACTCTTTCGAAATTACGCTTTTATAATTGAATAATGAAAATGACTACAAGTTTGGGTTATTTGTCTATCGCAAATTTCCAACAGCGAAATTAGCCTTTAAAATTTTAAGATGAAGAAGAGCTTGCAAGTGGAGAATTTCGATATATGAAATTTAAGTATTGACCGCACTTTAATCACACTTCCTTTTTTCATAATTTTAATATATATATATATATGTTTATAAGAAACTTACAAAATTTAAGCAGTGAAATAGTTGCGTTCATTATTTTACTTTACACAGATAATAAATAATAAAACACAATAAGAAAAGAGTAAATAAATAATTACGTAAATATTATTCCAGTAATAACTAAGCGGTACTTAATAGAGAAGTTGGGCTACATTTAGTAACACCATTAATTAAACACTGAACATATCAACATATCAGTGTTGCTGTGTTTCGGTTGTCACACTATGAGTACCAACTTATTCTGTGCGATCAGACTTAACCATCTATTTATTTATTTAATATTTATTGTATTACATATAAAATACAAAGGGCGGACTTAATTCCCAGATGGCATTCTCTCGCAGTCTACCTAAGTATGGAGAGAATATGAAGGTAGGTGAAAAGGAAAAGAGAGAACAATAATTAATATAAATAAACTTCTCGGTTGGTGAAATGTAGTAATCCTGCCTCTAACACAAAACTTCATGTGATGAACATTTGTGTTTGTTTTGTCTGATTGTTGATATATTTAAGTATTTATTTAAAAATAGATATTTATGTATATCGGTTACGTATCTTGGGATCAGAGTAGTGTGTGTGAAAAATGATCCAGATATTGATTATTATATATTTTTAATTGCATTTATGCAACAAAGTTAGGAATTATATTAAGTGGTTTACTAAATTTTATTTGAGAAACAATTGCAAAGCATATGTATTCCAATTGAATGAAATAAAGGTTAAAAAATAACCCCCATTAACGTATGGATATATTAAAGGCGTATTCATAAAATAAAATTTTCGCTTGACCTTATTATCTACAGTTCGATAAGAAGACATTTTTTTTCAGTATCACGTCTTATTTGTCACAGAGATTACGCTTCAGCTAGCTTTAAAGGTTAACACCAAGATCGTAAAGACGTCATAAAATGCCGTTACTCTAAGGTAAAGTTATAAACATTTATTACATCTTGTCCTTTTAATGATAGGTATTAAGTTCCAATTTGAAATTTTAGAAATGTTTTTGTACGATAATGTTATATATTTCATTCAGTAATCATGCGTACGGATTTACAAAAAAACTATCGAATCGAAAATGCAAAAAATCAATAATAACATAGTCACAAATTAAAAAAATATTTTCACGTGCGATAGTCATAACTATGACCTTAATTCCACATGTTAAGTGATAATGAGACTACATTTTTAATGTATTTGTGTATGCATAAGTGTATCTATTTTGTGTTCTCTCTTTTCCTTTTCACCTACCTTCATGTTCGCTCCATACTTAGGTAGACTGCGAGAGAATGCCATTTGGGAATTAAGTCCGCCCTTTGTGTTATATATATAATACAATAAAAATTAAATAAATAAGTAGATGGTGAAGTCTGATCGCACAAAATACGTTGGCACTCATAGTGTGACATCCGGAACACAGCAACACTGTTAAGGCGTCAGTTTCCATAGCATCGAAATTTAAATTCCCTCTAGATCTCCGCGTTATGAGCCAACCGAATAGGTGAAGTAAGTCTCTGGTTACCTACTTCACCTAATCGGTTTATGATATTTTTTTATCATCGCCAAGGTCTCAAGACGTTGTGAAATGATTTATTGATTCCAGTATGATTTATAATTAATGAAAATACACATTTAAATATTATGAATTCCCATCATGTTTCCCTCTCATCGGCTCGAAATAAAAAAATATTACTGTAAATTAATACAAAAGTACGTTTTATCGCTTCACAAATAAGTCCGTGACCTAGATACCAGACAACAGATTTAATGCAGCAGTTTTTAATAGGATTTCAAACAGTAAAACTCAGTGCCACTGAAAATTAATTTTAAAATCCAATACCGTCACAATTCAGAAGCTTTATTCCTTTTAGGCCAACCCAAATAACGTGATTCCGGCTTTCAAAAGATAATAAACTTAAAAAAATAAGTGAAATTCTTAATAATAAAAAACATATCGCTTTGTAACTGCTTACAGCAATAGTTATTTTATATTTAATAAAAAATATATCACCTATCACTAATAGCCCGTTTTTTACTTTAGCTACCTTGAATGGCAATTATTTATTAAAGGTTATTATAAAATTATCCTATTTAGTTCTCTCCATAAGCATGTGCTAATCTCGGAAAGTTGTGAACACAATATTTTCCTGTTTAGAAAGACTGTGCTTGAGGAGAAGGTTTACGTGCATAATTCATGACATGTATGATAAGAAATCGGTAAAAATGTGAATTATAAAATTCAATTTTTAGCATAATATACTTACATCACTTAATGTATATTCAAACGTAAAAATGAGCCGCACATGTATAAAATTATAAAAATGTATAAAAATGTCTGCGACACTACGGGAATGTCTATCTTCTTTTAATAATATACAGTATTCATTTTTATCTCTATCATTTTAGGAAAAAGAAAGTTTTTTGTCGAAGCTAGACTTGACTGCGTGGCGCAGTGGTTTATCAGTGATGGTGATAGAGCTTTTCGAACCTACCTGGCAAGCTTCCACTCTCAAAGTCAATCTGCCGCCATAACAGCATTGCTGTGTTCTGGAAGTCATACATGTGAGAGCCAGATGTATTCTAGGTGAATACGCTCTAATATCTACGGCCTCACTGTCACTTAATATCAGATTAAAACAAGGCCAAATGTTAGCCCAAACCAATAAAAAAAGCTATTCTAAGAATATATTTGTTCTTCACAAAATATAATTTAGATTACCAGGAATTATCACGTTATTCTCTAAGTGTATATAATCTTTCTACAATACTTGCAAAAGTAACATATACTGCTGTAGACTTAATATATAAATATTAGTAGCTTAAGGAATTAGTAATACTTATCCTTCTCGTAGACAAAACATGAAATAACACACAAAATACATCTTCAAAATTATTTTTTTTTGTTCGTTGGGAAATCCTTCATTTCTGCAAATCTTTTTAGTTAAGATGTAGAGTTTACAATGTGACGATAAAAGTGATGGAACACCTTTTTTATCTTTGCCACAGATTAAATTGTCAACAGTTGTAATTGTTAGCAAGAGTTGTAATCTTTATTTCATAATTTAAAAGTCATAAATTAATAAATCTGGCCTATACTTCTTTACAGATGCGGGGCTGGCATAATTTATGAACCCCTAAAAAAACATTTGAAGCGTTGGATGGATTTAAAAGGTCTCGAATGTGGAAATCCAGCAATGAGTCAATTAAAACGACAACTTATTTAGTCCTCTTGAGTAGAAAAGATGCATATTTAGAGCACGTACTTAGGCATTAAATTAGGAATAAACACTTGCAGCTCATAATGATGGGAAAAGTTGCCGGAAGAAGTGTTAGATTCGAAAAAAGGTCTGTTGCGTAACATTCTAATGAACTGAACTTAAATCAAATATGGTGCACAGAGCTTTGTCTCCTCAAAATAAAGACCAAAAAGTGTACAGTGAGCTGAATGCCAAATATTTTTAGGCGAAAAGTCATGTTAAAGAGAAGGGGATAAATATTAATGTATCCCTTTCTTTTTTTCTTCTTTTTACATTTATCTAGTCAACATTTATCTAGTCAACAAGTTTAACATTTATCTATTTATTAAAATGCTAGATAAATATTTACAAGAACTCGGCATCAAGGAGCATCTAACTTCTATCGATGTTACCGTTATTCTTAACAAAGTAAAATTTACAACTTCTCTGTCCGTAATGTAAACATATTTAAAAATAAATAAGCAAATATTACATGTGTTCTTGAGCTTACGATAAGAAAACTATTGTTTGCCAAGTAAACGTTCGGAAAACATATACTTAAACATTTTCGTAAAACAACTTCAATAAAAGCGATGGTATCGAGTTTTGTTTACTCGTAATGGATTGAGATTCATGTGAACTTTTTTTGCCAAAAAAAATTACAGGTTTTGTTTTGGATACAAATTTGTATTGGATCGATAATATAATATACTTACTATTGGATACATGATATAAACTGTTTTAAATAATTGTATACAAAAAACGCAGACTTGAAAAAGACAAAGAAATCATCTTCAAAAATGTCTATATCCTATATGAGTGCAGGCCGAGAATTAACTATAACTTTCTAAATAAAATTACTAGTTATAGATTATTAAATGTGGGAAATCCTTAGATGGTACAAATCAGAGATATAACCAAAGTGAATTGTAAAAATCTGATCTACTGAAAGATCCCGCACAGTATTCGTGAACTTGAACGGGGTGCAATATTATTTTATAATTTATTGTTACACGGTATTTATGACTCGGTAACCTAGCATTGGATGACAGCTTAACACGATTTTTAAGAGACAATGAAGCGGATGCTGGTAAAGCGTGGTTGCACAAAAATTTTTGCTTGTTTTTTGAATGATCATTAATTTTGTTGTTATGTATCTTGCGAACGAACAATAACAGTTGTAGTAGGAAAAAGTTTTTTGGCTAGAGTATTAAAAAAAAACCAGTGTAAAGCAAAACAATAAACGATGACTAGCCACACACTTTTTTTTTTTACCTAAAGCCGTATTTTGAGTAAACAGAAGTTGTACTCTGATTTTCGCTATGACTAATCGTTCGCGAAGTACATAAAAACCACACGGAACACAGCTGTGCTATAGTAGGAGCAGATTGGCAATTTGAGGGTAGTAGCTAGCCGTACGAGAAAAAACCTCACCACCATTTAAACTCCACCATTTATTCTGTCCTGAAATATAATCTGAAAGATAAACCGTAAACAGCTGCGCGCAACGGAGACAGTTTTAGTATTTTGAACTTTTAGATGTAATGTTACAGGTTCAATTTATATCAACATTCAAACAATGTCATATAATATACAACATGCTTATATTGTTTTTTTTTATGTATTTTCAACAATTCTACTTGATGCTTGACGTAAGAATAATATTCTCGTCTCTCGCGATATTATCTCGTGAACTTGTTACCGCGAAATGGATTTGTTTATTACAATACACTTGATTTATGATATTCACTTAGATGAGATCAGACTTTCTATAAATCATATAAAATTTTATTATAAATGTTTATTGAATGCCATAAAGTACGAAGTAGCATATTATTGTATTGTTTCCTTGTGTCTTGATAGAGAGATAGGTTTATTAATTTACTTATAAAATAATTTAATTACCTTTTCTTTCATATATATTATTATTTTCCATTTAGCAACCATTTGCATTCTTCAATAATAACCTAATTAAAGTGGAAAACTTGACACGAAAATAGTTGTATTAGATTTTGATAAGCCCTTAATATTTTATTGTTTAAAATTTTACTAAAATTAAAAATAACCATCTCACTGGCAAAAAGTTATTTCGGTCAAAATTAAAACTGAAAACAGCAATGCAGTAATTTAACACTTCTATAACCGTGCACAATTGCGCTGGTCGTCGTGGTTGTAATTGCTTTTTTTCGCAGGTCGTGATGTAGAATTGTGCTTTTACGTAACGATGAACATATCAGATAGACGTGGAAATGAGTTTTCAAATTTTGACTACAGTAACTAATTCAAAATTACTTCGGGCGAGTATCTATCATAATAATATGTATATTGATATAATATAACACGTTTTGTGTAATAAAATAATATATAATAAAATATCTTATAAAAAAAAATATTATTATTTTTGTCAATTTTAAACAAATTCGAATAAGCTTTATAC
>DWQX01004926.1:0-14012 GCA_018245475.1 Pharmacophagus antenor
TATATATATATATACATATTAGAGAAAAATATGTAATGAAATCAAATGAATTACGTTAAAAAAAAAGACCTCTTAATAACAGAACACCCGGTGCGTAGTAATGAAAACATACGAAGCGGAGATAAGAAGATGTATTTACTCGGAAAACCTTTTAAAACGAATTTATCGAGGTGTACATTTGCAACTTCATTCCGCGCCGACCGACTACAGCATCCCGCGATTTATGGCACCTGAGCGTTACGTTTAAAGCGGAATTAAAATTTATTAAAACCTCACTATTGCAGCACTAGCTGGCATCCGTCCGCTACAATGCGCGATTTTGATCAAAATAACAAAGTAACACCGAGAATATTAATCATCAAATGTTTAATAATTACAATAATCTTTTTAAAAGAAAAATATTCTTAACCATTGTAAATTTTTCTCGCATAAAAACCATTTAAGTGATCATTAAAATTGTTTAACAAATAGATAAATTATATGAAATGGCAACGGCAAGCCAGTAAGTGCTTCACGTTCTCTCCGATTTATCTCTCATCAGAAGTTGCACCGTCCGGTTAAAGTATTAGTTAGAGAGAAAAAAAAAAAATAACATCGACATGCGTCGAACCGAATCTGGTATTTATCAATTTCTTATCTACGAAAATGTGCATCGGACAGGTGCTGCTAAATATTCATGGTTATAGTTCAAATACCGTTACGTTCGTTATATACGGTAAAATGTTATTTTGTTAACCTTGTATTGTAGGCTAAAGACATAACAAAATCTTATCTCACGTAGCTACGTTTACGTTACATTTAGTTGAAATTCGACGTTTACGTTTGGGTTCCTCTCTCGATAGCCTTCTTGGCGCAATGGTTTGCTCGCATGCTTATTAACGTGGAAGGTTCTGGTGGGATCCCAAGGCCACAGGTGTTGAAGTTACTATGGTGGAAGGGTAAATTCGAACCCGCCAGGCACTCAATGTTCACACAGCCTGTACGTAGCTGACGGTCCTGGCTTTGGGTGACTAGCACACAAAAGGATTTTCTCCCGCCCAAAAAAAAAAAGCCCACAATGTTATCTTACCGCTTTGACAGCATTGTAATATTCCGACAGCCATAGACGTGAAGGCCAGAGCATGCTTCACCATTGTTAGCTCATTACCAATAGAAAAAAATGTATAGTTGTAGCGAAATCAAAGCATAAGTATCTATAATCTGAGAGGGAAAAATATCTAACCCAGGGCCTCTGAGATTTGCCTGAGGTTCCGGACAAACTGCAGGATTTTTATATAAAGTGATCTACTAATGCATCAATATGTAGATAAAGACTGCGATATTCCAACATGTGATAAAGTTATAAAAATTGAATGAGAAATATTCGACTCTCTAAGCATAGGACAGACAAATAAGATGATGAGCCAACTATATGGTCTAAGCAAAATTTAAATCGTTTGAGAACCCTGACTTAGGCAAATATGCCATACTCAGAATAAATTATTTTTTAATGAACACTGGGCTAACAGTGCTACAATTTCACATAATGTTAAGTGACGACGAGATCATAGATCGTGAAGCACACCTCGATATTCCAGTGAAAACTATGTTAAAGCAGTATTTTCGTAACATTCAGACAATCAGATTTGAGGACCAGTATGAAAAAAAAAATAATGTCATTCTCCAATTAAGATAGTTCATTCAATAGTTCATTATAACTACCGCAAATGAATATCAAATCAAACAACCACAGACAATTATCCCAACACAAATGGCAGTGGCATCAGTGAATAAAAAAAACCGTTACGAATTTGCCAACGGAACGTTCGAACGTCTCTATCGCACCGAATGAATGAAAGCAGATCGGGAACGAATGAAAAGAGAAGTAAAAGATGGGGTAATTGATTAGCGGTGTCGGGGTCGTGGGTGTGCATATAGAAATGTTAAAATGACATCTAAGATTTTTAACGCACGCGGAAGTACCTATATGGCATACGAAATGCATATAAGAGAAACACAGTAACTATTTTAATCTTTCGCTTGCTCTTTTTACGGGCATAAGCCTAACAGTTGTAGTTAATTTCACGTGAAGTTAAGAGCAAGTGAGGCCGTACATGACGAAGCAATATACTGTAGCTCTTGAGTGTAGGACAGTCGACATACAGCAATGCTGTTATTGTAGCAACTGACATCGAAGGTCGCAGCTAACCTGAGGCTCACGAAAACCCTTCCACTATCTAAACTGCTCGCGTGCCCTCGGAATCAAACCTCAAACTTACTATGACACGACAATCTGTATCATGACATCTATTCATGCGTGTCCTAATATCCATCTATCTAAATTTATTTTGTAATTCTCATATAAATAACAAAGACCGCAACAAACACGAGCAAAGCGCGACAACAGATTGTTTGCCATCTTCCCACACGTCTTGCATCTAGAGCGGAGCACGTGACAAACGAGCCACCGAAAGCTATTCTCGACGGAAAAAAAAAAACAAAAATCGGTTGCGCTACGGTATGATAACAGAGGCGGAGGTCGATGCACCCGTGACGTATGACCCCGGAATAGCTCGCGCTCGGCAATTAGGAGGACGTATTTACCGGCTAGCCGTGGCAGTTTTTCTTCGGCGAAACTTTTGGCAGCCGGAGCGAGTTCAGCCATAGACTTGTCGGCGAGAAGCCTTTGATCACCATCGCTGGTCGCTTCCCGTTATTGGAGGGAGAAAATTATTTTTACGCGTTCTTGCCTTTTAAGTTAAAATTGAAGATATTACAGTAAAAGGTGCATATGTTTTAATGTATATCATTTCATATGTAGCATAAAAGATCTAACTTAGAATTATGACTTGATGTGCGTAATAGATTTCGTTGTCAACAGTTTCGTTTAATTACATTTTCTATAATAATTTTTTATTCTATATGAAAACCAAAACAAAAGTAACGCAATAGATAAACGGAAGTAATTTCCGAACTAGTGTAATAAAATAAATTAAAACGCATCGAAAGGAATCGAAACTATTAAAAAAAAAAATTTTTGCGTGTTAACGTCAAAGAAAGAAGAATGAGGCATACAATTGCAACATGAATATAATATACATTATTCGTTTAGAAGAGGCTTCGTGCCTGTCGGTGCGTATTATTCCCCGCCGACATAAAATCTCCAACATGGCTATTGATTTCTTAATTCGATCTATAAATTACAATTTTTATCTCTATCGTTTGCATTTACGAACCGTATGGCTAATTAGTTTCACAATATATACTCACCATTACTATACTGTCACTGAAATAAGATATAATTAATTTACTGGTCTGCATTGCTTCGATCCTTCTACGTTAATAATTTTGCATCATATATATTAAAGCATGACTCTTACTTCATAGCTCTTCTCTCCTATTTTTCCTTCCTATCCAAGAAACAACAGTCAAACCATTCAGTTTTTTATTGGTTCTTACCGAAGGAATAAAACATTCTTTAACATTAATTATAATCAGTTGACGGCATAATTTTTTTAAGATAATTATAAATAGTAATAAGTCTGGAGCTGATAAAAGTAAACGCTTGACGGCTGGAACTGTGATTTATCACAAACTTTTTTACGTGTAACACAAAAAATAGTTTCTTGTCGAGTAAATAACACGATATAAAACATAAGATAACGTTTGTATTTCACTATCGTAGTAGATTTAGTATCTCTAATACTTTATAAGACATTTTAATTATTAATCAAAAAAAAATGAAAACAAAGATTGTAACAAGATCTACGTGTGTTGGCAAAACGCAATGAGATAGTATTTAACTCATAGCATTCGATTACAAACGGAAATTAGCAAATAATTGTTTGTTTTAAACAGTCATGAAGTTCCAAAAACTAAAGCTTGGATCCAATAAACTATATTAACGCTAGATTTACCGGACCAGTCATTTTCACTGGACGACCCTTTATAAGAAGTTACGTATACTGATATGCGTTAGATATTTTTATTTTTTTTATCCCACCTCTGGCAACATTGTTCTATATGTTTTATTGCGAAACAGGAAAAATATGAATGCAATAATGCACAAAACTAATACAGATACGAAAAGAAATCCATAAAAATGTGTTGGTAAATGTAGTGTTATCATGAAAATGTAATAAAGTTTTTGGATAACATATAGACATTTTTTTATTATTACAATGTTTTTGTATGAATATAAATGTCTTAAACTTAATGTTATGGCGATGTTGTCAGCGTTCAGAAAAGGAAAAATCCTGTAATCCTTCGATAAACTCAACACTTGTGTTTTTAACACTAGATTTATCGACACATTTTCATGGTTTTTTTTTCGATTCTGTGGTAATTTTATGTATTATTCTATTCTCATTTTTTCTGTTACACAATAAAATGTATAGAACAATATTCACAGAGGCGGTATAAAGAATTGAAATAAAATTGTTAAACGCTTATTATTATACGAAACTTTTTATATACGTTTCGTCCGGTAGACCTAGTGTTAAGATTTATTTAGTAAACCATAAAAATGCGTCGGTAAATCTAGTGTCATCAATCAAAGACACTAGTTGCGTTTATATGACATAAAGTTAGGATATTCTGTCGCAGGATGACGTTAGGCAATTGCAAGTCAAATGCAAATAACCGTCGAACGGTTAGTCCCAAATTCAGGCGGCAGTGACACCGGACAATGCGTAACTCCGGTCCGCCCGGGACGGAATTAGCCGGGACACGTCGCGCCCGCGCAGCGGCTGCCGGCGCCTGCCCATACCGTGTGGACGGGGCGAGCTAGCTGCGCGATTAACACCAATCGTACCAACAACTTTCATGGGGTCAAATGACCCGACGCGCTAAACGACGGTATACGACGTAAGAAAAAAAAAACTGAAAATTCGATCACGCGTAAGTATAGCGAAATTTTCAATAAAAGTTGTCGAGTCAAAATGGCGCGTCTCGTAGAACTAGTGTTAACATTAATCATACCGACAATTTTCACAGGATCAAATGACTCGACGCGGTAAAGACGCTATCACTTAACATTAACAAAACAAAAAAAATACAAAAATAGCATAGTGGAACAATAGTATCAATAAGTCAATAAAAGTCATAAAGTTTAACGTGGAGAAGCAAATAATTCTTTTATTATCAATGCAAAAGTTTAAAATGGGTTAGTTGACCCTTTATGGTATGATTAGTGTTAAACAAAGGTTATGTCAAAATCTAAATAGATAATGCGGAATAAGTTATGAATAAACATAACAACCATAGAACTGATTCCAAATAATCATTATCAGCCTGTCAGTCCTGCTGGACAGCCTTCCACTATATGTGGTCCTCTGCTACCCTCGTCCAGCCGCTTTCCGCCGTCCTAACTGAATCGACAGTCCATCTGGTGGCCCTATAGATCCCTAAAAAAAAATTCAAAAAATAAACGAGAAAAATTGAAAAGAATATTGGTAATATTTTGCGACCAATATAGAATCAAGCGAGAAAATATTAAACGAATTAATGGAAAATTAAGTGGAAAAGATGTAACATAATGTTAGCTGATAAGAATTTAACTAAGCAATAACTTAAATACATCTGTGTATTGAAATAATGAGGCTGTGGAATTCTCCATCGATATATCTTCAAAACAAGATTAAATAGACTCATGAACTTTTTCATAAATGACCTCTCCAATTAACATCAAGTGAGATTCTAGTCAAGCATTAACCTAAATAAAAAAAAAATAAACATGTCGACCGCACCACATTGAGTATTTCAATCGTAATAATATTTTTAAACTTTTTTTTGCTTTTCAATCAAACTGCCACAGAGCGATATTCCTTGTGACGGTCCCGTGAGAGCACGAAGCGTGGCCACAGCGCCGCGCGGCTGCCCCTCTTGCATCACCCGGTGCTGTTGATTTGATCAATGAAATCCTTTTCTATTATTGCCATCCACCGAGTGCAATTATTATTCACCTCTCGCGATAATGTAACGCCCGATTAGCGCAGATTCGGTCCTCACTCGTTATCGATACGACGGAGGCTTTTGTATCGATTTACGTGTAAATCGATTGGAATACTGTCCGTGAATAAATATCTACCAACTTCGTCAAACCCTTCACGTGATTAACGTACAGACAGAATGCCATTATATTTTATTAATACATTTTAGCATGAAAGCAAGAGGGGAATATGAAGGCGTAAGTATTTTTTTTTACACCGCTACTGAATTAACACTACCCGCAATTGACGCATGAAATTGAGCGACAATAAATTTGAATGTCGGAATGCAGCAATGCTGTTTTCACGGGAGATTAATATTGAGGGTATTAAACTATCAGAGAGGTGCGATAAATAATTAACAACTATCCAAAATTGAATCAATCCCAAACGCAGACAGTGTTACATCGATACATTTACGCAGATATTTTAGTGTACGTCATAAATTAAATTAAAAAAATTAACATTTCCATCATATCCCAAATTGATATCACACAGACGGATACAAATATTATACCAAAACATCTAACACTCAATGCGTGTTCAGAACGGCCGAGAGTTAAGCGAATTTGGACGCAACCAGCACTATCATTAGAGCGCATCGGTTTCAAAGCGAACCTCATGCCGATGCCAGAAGTCTGGTCGGCGCAAGAATTCGGTCTCGATACCCTAATACCTTGTGAATCATTACTAGACGCGTTATCTACAGCCGCGACTGTACCTACGTTCTTATTTACCTTCATTTATTTTTCATTACCTATGTTTTTATTTTGAATAGAATAGAATAGTCTTTAATGCATAACAAAAACAAAATGAAGTACACGTGAAACAAAATAAAAGAAAGTAACTGTTACAATTAGAGCGAAGTAAAGGAATACGTTAGCAGTGCAAAAGATGGTCTTACTGCTGAAAGCAGACAACCTTACTTATACATACTTTACCTTTATTTACTTTTCATTACCTACGTTCAGTCAAAATTAATATTAACGTCTTCACGCCCTTGGCCACATACGTGGACGTTTAGGCTTTGTATTCACAGTTAATTTACATTAATATATAGATTAGAATCTTTAACATATTATATTTTAATATTTCTTCACCTTCCGTTACTTGACCACGGTTGAAGATATAAATAATAGGTTTTATTGGAATTTTAAAATTCACTTATCTTTCAGTTTTGTTAATTAAAAATCGTCTCTGAAGAGGTTAACAACAAGGCGGCGCTATATCTTTCTCTGCAGCATTTATTCCTTTACGATATAATGGATTTAAACACTTAAGCGATTGGTACAAATGGCAATTGGCAATTTATACACAAATTAACGTTCGACTTTGTGAAATATTGCCATTTGTCGCTCGGTTGTGTTATTAATTTGTACATTATGAACTTATTTGTGTAGATTAAAAAGCTATAAACGCAGTGGAAATTAATGCGAGTGACATCAAAGCATAACAGTGATAATATAATTTAAAAGCATTAGTGTTACCAACGCATAGAGTGTGAATAGATTTGAAAGTGAAAAATATTAAAATTATTTCTAATATTGAAGAATAACAAATTCTAACCTAATACAGTTTAAGTTTTATACAATAAAACTCAGTTCAAAACAAGTTCATCTAAAAGTTCTTTATTATCAAACCGAAGAATAAACAAAATTTTATCGCATACATTAACATTAGGTTTACAGACACTTTTTCAGTTTCCTTTTCGAAGTCATAGTAATTTCATGCATCAATCTTTATATTTCCTTTTTTTTTTTGGAAGAAGAAATATAAAGCAAAGTTGTCATTAAGGATGAAAAAAAACTGAAAATTCGATCACGCGTAAGCATAGCGCAATTTGCAACAAAAGTTGTCGAGTCAAAATGACGCGTCCCGTACACCTAATTTTAACATTAATCATACCAACAATTTTGATAGGGTCAAATGACCCGACGCGGTAAACGATGGTATAAGACGCTATCACTTAACATTAACAAAACAAAAAAAGCATAGTGGAACAGTAGTATCAATAAGTCAATAAAAGTCATAAAGTTTAACGTGGAGAAGTAAAAAATAATTCGTGTATTGTCTATGCAAAAGTTTAAAATGTGCCATTTTGACCCTTTACGGTATGATTGAGTGTTAATGCGGTAGTAAAGTACAACTTAATCGCAAGCATTTTTTCCATACCTAATCGCCGCTCGCGGTCTTAATGCAGCGGTTATTAAATGGCACGCGGGATTTTTGATCACAATTGGCCGCCGGTTTTGATGTGGCCGCTGGATGCGGCGAAGCGATTGACGCTAAATTGTTACGAATTTATCTCTATAGGGGTACGCGACACTACCGGGCCGCTCGAGTGTTACGCAGACGGCGGGGAATGACTCGGTATGGTGCAGCAGTTATGAGATAGATAACAATTGATTAATCCTCCCGACGACGAGCTCAGTGGTCGTTGATATTAAACCGGTATTTAGTACGCGATTGTACAGGCAATTGTATTTAGCGATTAATTTTTTTGTAAGAAATAATTCTTTGTCAAGACTAGATTTGCCGGACCAGTCATTTTGACTGGACGACCCTATATAAGTAGTTACGTATACTGATATACGTTTGATATTTTTATTTTTCTATACCGCCTCTGGCAACACTGCTCTATATGTTTTACTGCGAAACGGGAAAAATATGAATGCAACAATGCCACAAAACTAATACAGATACGAAAAGAGAACCATAAAAGTGTGTCGGTAAATCTAGTGTTAACATGAAAATGTTATAAAGTTTTAAGATAACACATAGATAGACATGTTGTTTTTATTATTACAATGTTTTTTTGTATGAATATAAATGTCTTAAACTTAATGTTACAGCGATGTTGTCAGCGCTCAGAAGAGGGAAAATCCTGTAATCCTGCAATAAACTCAACACTTGTGTTTTTAACACTAGATTCACCGACACATTTTCATGGTTTTCTTTTCGATTTTGTGGTAATTTTGTGTATTATTCTATTCTTATTTTTCCTGTTGCACAATAAAATGTGTAGAACAATATTGACAGAGGCGGTATAAAGAATTGTAATAAAATTGTCAAACGCATTTTAGTATACGAAACTTTTTATATACGTTTCGTCCGGTAGACCTAGTGTTAAGATTTATTCAGAAAAATATCAACATGAAAATAATACACAATTGTATAATCCTGGTGCAATGAATAAGGAATTCGTTGACTTCAAGCATGATCAAGCTAAACAGTTAAAACAGATAACCAATAAATAGCAAGGGGATTCCCCTTTCATCTGTCAGATCACCGAAGTAGTGTACATTCGTCTCATAAGTAACTCTTTTTAAATTCTCGTATCGATGCAGTACAGTGCACCGGTAACTTGTGATCCCAAATTATCAATGAATCATATTATCGTAACAATTATTCATTACATCAATTGCGCAAGCGCAGGTCTCGAAGATGTTACGTATCATTTACGGCGGGGTTTCCACTTGCAAGTGAAACTTTAATAAAGCTTGTCAGTTACGAATCATCATGACGGAAAGTGATAAATGGGTCTATAAAAAAGGTCTTTAGCGGGAACTCGCCCGTTGAGCGCCCTCGTCTTGGACGGATGGATCACGAATGCACATAAAACTGTGTAATTGATTAGGCCCTGACTGAAATGTTGATATGTTTATGGTTCATTTGTATTAATGTTATTTCGACACCTGTTATTTATAACATTTTTTTTTATTCACAATATTCAGCAATCAACAATCTTAGTGCTTTTTTTTATATCCCATTAGTACCTATCGTTAATTGCTAAAATTGTTTCATTTTGGAATATCCTAATTAAACATAACTAAACGAATTAAGACAACAGCTATGAATATGAATTCATTGAACACAAAATTAAGACTTGAAACGTAGGTAGCAACCATTACACAAAATACAATAATCTGTCAAATAGGCAGACATTTTTTTCACTAAATATCTGGCAGAACACTTTAGTGAACCGTCTAACTTGAACGTAACATAGCCTACTAAACTCAAGTATTACTTTTGAAAGTGCAATTAACATTGCGACATCTGCAAAGTTTCATTTGACATTTACGAAACAAACAAATGTATTTGACTATACGTGCATACATATACATTTATAAAACACAATATGCATTTTAAATCCAAAGTTACGGTAGGTGGTGCCCAAACGTTTATTTCATACGTTTTGTATGGCTCATTGTGCCGCCTCGACGACTATACTCACAATGTTGCCAATTTGTCACGTGCGTATTTGTTCGTCGGTGTTCGAAGTTACGCGGAATGTATAGAAAAAAATTAACACCAACTAATATGTTAGGGTCCCTACTAATTCACTAGAAGGCACCTCGGCATCGTCCACGCCCTCGAATGTACGCTAGTGGACGAAAGCGTTCCCGTAGTCTCGACCGGTGTGGAAGAAAATGGACACCATTGGGTTTTAACCGATAAGGGTCCGGACTCTTCCGCCTCTCCTGCAGCAGAGGAGTATCAAAAGTAGGATTTCTCCACGAGAACACACTACCTGTTTACAGAATATCTGACGGGATAACCGATCGAATACAAAATCATTAATTCAAAATGAGACTTTAGCGTACAATTTTTCGACTTTACAATTGATAAACTCAATTTCATTCACTCTTTGCCGCTTCTTAGACCAACCGTGGAGATGAATCGTGACAACAAACTGTCTTGCGGCACACCGTTTCTAAATTTAGTAAAGATTACGTAAATTAAGAACCGTAGATAAAAAGGAAATGTTTTGCTTGAATGAGCGTCTCAAAAAAACCTTAAAATATACAATTTAATATATATATTGCGGAGGTATGTTTGCGTCCTTCTGCATTTTTATATAAAATTTATCACGGGCAGTGTTCCGAGGATTTGTTCGGAATAATTCCAGATGCCGTATTCCACCATCGCCGTACACGACGCAACACCAAATTCCGTCGTCACCATCCGGACGTTTGGCTGTCTTACGATGTGCGTTTTAAGCGCCATCTTTTACCACGCACAACCAGCCTGTGTAATCAGTAGTCGCCAGCGGTATCTACGGACCGACGCAACTTAGGGGCCTTCAAGAAAAGAGCGTACTCATTCCTTAAGGGTCCATCGGATCAACCGCTCGCTCGTTTGCTCACTCTTCCTACAAAACAATTAATACCCCCCCTCCCCTTCACGTTGTCCAGTATGAAAATAAGGCATAAATATCGATCACAGTTTATAAACGAACGTGACGTCAACAATTTATATGAATCGAAACAAATGTTACCTCGTACGTGGACCATGCCTAATCATAATTCTAATATGAACAGAAACTTGCGTTCTAACAACGCTCGTATACGAGACATCATGTTAATGCATTCCACGGTTCGTGTATACGCTACCTTACGGATCTAATATGCACACATTTCACTGCAAATTAACAGATATAATATTTTCTTTTGAATTTCACGCGATATGACAACTAGGCCGTGTAGGGTAAAGCACAGTAATCGTTAATATAATGACTTTAATGAAATATAAAGCAAATGATTATATTAAACGTGTTTTATATCAAAGTTAATAAATTTTTAAGCATTATGATTAATGTAATTACATGTTTCGATAGGGAAGTGGAAAATTCAATTGCAGTATCGGTTAACATTCAGGAAATACCTTCGAAAACCTCATAGAAACAGAGTGGTGAATTAATTTTTAATAGGACCTACAATTACCTAGATACATTTTTTACATATTTGATTATAAATGGATGGTTAATAACTACCAATTATCGCTATTAAACATAAAAAATCGTTGATTAATTATTAAAATTTCAGTGCCATCTGTTGGCAACTACTGACAAAATGGAAAACTAAAAATCTGGGAATAATATATGTACTTAATGGTTCAATTATTAAAATAAACTGTTTTCATTTACATATATACGGATTAAAATATGACAATTTAAGATTTTTATGATGATATTTGTATGATTAACAACAAATAACTTGTTTATTTAATAAATAGGTATAGCCTTATTATTTCGGACGTTTTTATTCAGTTACCTCACCGGATACGTCCAGGCGTCTTAATTAGGCTTACTTAGTCGATTTCGCATAAGTTATAACGCAATTTAATATTACCTATTACGGAAACTAGGTTAGCCATAGTGTTTAAGATTTATCACAAACTAATGATTAACGCTTGGAAGCTTACTTACGCCCGAGATGTGACTCCATCAGTTTCAAAAGGATATCGAGGGTCATGAGAATTTTATTGAATACGGAAGTACCTTTTTTTTTAAATTATGTGCAAAATCCTGCATAAGGTGCCCACGCGCTGCGGGAAAAGCGGTGGGGTTACGAACTATCACTGCCTAAAATCCCACGCTTCCAGAGTCTTCGGCCGCAGCCGCGGTAACTTTCAGCTTTTAGCTTTTTAGCTTTCGCACTCCACCGCAAAGATATGAGTGCAAGTAATTTTGTCACACTATCGAATTGAATCGCAGAACTAACTTCACGGACACAGTCCACACGACTGCCTAACGTGACCTCTTTAAAACTTTGTAGTTTCCCGATAGGAAGTGATTTTCAACGTTTAATTTAGGCTGTAGAAAAGTATAAATAAACCATAAAACGTCCCGTTGTGTTCTGTTAAAGTAAACAGATTATAAAAAATTTAATATGTCATTACGTTATTAATCTTATAGGAACAATAGACAACTATATTAAAGAAATAGATACAAAAACTGGGCAGTTATTAAAGCCAATATAGCGACTCGTCGTATAGAGAGATGACATCCATGAAAGGCATTATAGTTGCGCATTGTGTGTAAAAGTTTGTCGCAATGAGTAGGGAACATTAGTCTATAGATCGATGGTGCGGGAAGGTCTTAGAGTTGGGGCTGTCTAGACGTAGCTGGTAGGTCCCGTTACAAGGTGGACCGGCGTTATGGTGTTTGGAAGCCGCACGAAGCGTGCAGAACTAGAGCGATTGACGTGGTGATATTGGTGAAAGGCGTATGTCAACCAACGTTCGTCTATCGGCTGTTAGTGTCGATGATAAAACTAAATGTTAATAAATGAAATAAACGAAAAAAAAAATAATACGCCTATTTTTTTGTGCTCATTATGAGGTGGGATATGTACATATAAATATATGTTTGTCACTATAATTGCTGAAAAAATATTGGATACAGTAGCCTTATATGCCTCGGCGGTTTATATTCGACGCGGTATATAGCTAATAAGTTTATATCGAGCTGTAGAATGATCATGATAATTGCACCAACTGATAGCATTTTTTTTTAAATCCACACATTTCGAATTTGGAAGGAAATTAAACAAAAAAAAAAGTATCACCGCGTAAATCGTGCCCATGACGACACGCCTGCCGAGAAGCAATAACACAGCTTATTCGCTAACGGGCTAGACACCGCCGACGGGTACAATATACCGCGAGCGCTTGGCAGCCGTCCGCGGCGCGAACGGCTCGCGACTATTTCCGTTGGCCGCAAAAGACGCCGGCCCCGATCGCAGGCCAGCGGCAGTGGTCTGGCGGCTGGGGTGAGCACGGCTAGCTTACTCTTCGAAGACCGTATCGCGCAACGCCGGTGGTACCTGCGGAGACTTGCGGACCAAGTTCCATTATTTTTTGTATCGAACAAAGACCGCCTTTCTTCTAGGAGACAGTCGCGGTTGTTCGCGATTTTCGCCAACTGAAGCCCACTCGGTGGTCTTCGCGAGTGCTTTTGGGGAGACGTGAGTCCTCCGTTAGGACCGACGGCGATGACGTGTTTGCGAAAATTACTCTGCTTCGCACGCTTACCAGCGGCGTGTTGACATCGCGAGATTTTTTTTTTATCACACTTAACTGCTGGATTCGGTGAAGTTAGCGCTGTTAGTCTTGGACGACTATTACAGCTTTATCGAAACTGGCTCGCGAATCCTGTGATTCGCGAGCTATCTCCTACATTACACTCGCCAGAGAGCTGGCTTATCCTAACTCACAAGTGGCGAGGGCTACGTAATAGTCGAAGACAAGGCCGGGCCCCGTCTC
>DWQX01004927.1:0-14010 GCA_018245475.1 Pharmacophagus antenor
AAATTCGTATGTGCCGTCTGACGCAGGATCACTTAGTGGGCCTTGGGGTCCCCAACCCCAGAAGCACAACAACCGTCTACCCTTTTAGGAGCCTTTTACGACAGGCAGGGCTTATTTTAGTCCTATTCTCAATAGCCCGACTACAAGGCACTGTCTGGAGTCACCTAGACACATACAAATTTCGGCGCCTATGAATATGGACATTATTAATTAGGCCACTGCCAATCTCACAAGTACCCAGCTCGCCGTCTTATCTCGATCGATAGTCGAGACTGCGTCTCAGTTTTTCGGAGTCCTCCGCCTCTACATATCGATTGTTCGAATGTAGGCCACTACTCGTTTATTACTTCGTAAATATTCATTCGTTCCGCGAAATGGTTATGTCGTTTATGATCTATATAGGAACATTAAACAAATGTCGAATAAGTATACAATAGAGTTAAGCGGTTTTTATAACTTAGTTTCGTAATAGACGATGAATAATGGGTATTTAATGTGTCTATTTCCTCCTACAAAACTGAAGTACGAGAATTTGATACAATTATGTAATAAATTATATTACTTTGTGACAACGTAGCTCCAGACGGAACTTTAGCAGAGCGGAGAGAATTCACTGGCACTGTGGCGTAATGCCAAGTCGCTTATCTTGTAACACGGTTATCACCACTTCGATTCCGTAAATAATGAAGTTTAGATTAGTAAGTTTTGAAAACCACGTGGCTATCTACCATCCTTAAAAGTCAATCTGGCGCTATAATAGCATCCTTGTGTTTCGGCAAACGTATGAGAGCCTAAGTATTGATTACGAGCATGATTTGTTTTTAACTAAGGTCTCGTTATCACTTAACATCATGTGAAATGAGACCAAATGTTAAGTCCCGTCTGTATAACTGTCTGTATGGAATAGCGCAATGCTATTATAGCGGCAGATTGACATTGAGAATAGCAGCTAGGTAGACGGGCTTATCTGAAATTGGGGTCTTATGTTAGCCCGTTGTCCATAAAATGCGATGATAATTGCAAGACGACTGCCTAGACTAGATGCTTATAGCCGAAACGGGGACTTGAAGGAGAGTTGTGTACAGCAATGGTCAAGGAAATAAGACCTATTTTAACATGTCTAACATTAATGCTGTATGTGTGTGTCCGCAGCCACCGAGCTAGACCTGCTGGGCGCGCTGTCGCTGCACAACACGTCGCGCGTCGGCGTGAGCGTCGCGCCGGGCATGCAGCCGCAGCGCACCGCTTACACCCTGGAAGGTAACATCATCGCTGCTATCTTGTCCCATACAGGCTCTGTTAAAGCGCTTGTCGCTTATCTAGCTTAAACGTACAATGTTTGAATTGAGATTATGAACAGACGTGAATCAAGGTCGAGGTATAGTCTTTCAAACCACAAAAGAATGAATAAGTTCAGACCACTGACTTAAAAGTTATGCTTATCTTTTTATATATTTTTTTTGTGTGACCCTAAAAAGGAACTTAAAAAAGATACGTGTAAGTGAAATACCTTATTATCGTCTGTTAGTATGAGTATACGTTCAGCAATCAACTTTTTTAAAAATCTTCTTTCTATATTTGTGATTGTCGCGATTGAAGACTGAGTTTATTTAATGACATTCCTTGGCTTACCCGAATTTATGGGGAACACATTACACAAATCCTTCAACTCTAGCATTAGTAATAACAGGAGTAATTGTGGTAGTGGGTATCGTTATAGAAACTGTGAAATAAAACTTAGCAAACTCAATACACGTAAACGGGATTATGTACAATTCATAGTATTGCCGAAGGCGTTAAGCCTCCTCGTCTAAGCGATAGAAACCCGAGAATTAGGTTGTTCGTTTCCTTGTTAATATATTTTCATATCATAATGAGTAATTATTCATTACATACATTTGCGACATTTTAGTAATATGAACTTTTGCACAAATATCAAAATGTATTTTTGCCGACTGTATAATAAAGTTCATCTGGATTTTTCTTAATAAGTTCTTGTATATTCCACCACATATGGTCATAGACTAACATAGTAAAGCTACAGGCACTCAGTGTTATTTGTGATAACAGGACATCTGTCACCCGAGTTACGTCAATAAAGTCAAATTGATAACTACAATTTCACGTGGTAAATGTAATGGGATAGTATTTTTGTTATAAAATTTGAGAAATCGTTTTTTAAACTAAAGACAAAACACTTCAATCAAAAAACTTTTAACTTAAAAGTACAATTGTGAAAAGACAAAAAGCAATCAAAAATAACGTTCACGACTGCACAAGAAACATTAATGTTTCTATCGAATTGAGGAAGTCTGAAACGTCAGGCTAGCGCGAGTAATGGATCGGGGCGTCCGTCGCCGGAGCACGTTTGCGATCCATTTCAGCTCCAATTCCACTTAGAGCGGTGCATAATGGCCGGCGGCGAGGTGCGCCTCTTTACATTTTAACTTGCCATCTAATCAGGCGTGTGTCGACCTGATATCGTAGTGCAATCATTTTAACGATTCCATTAAAGACATTGCGAACACGCCTACTATTAATTGCGAAGTTCAATAAAAATTTTAAATAAATATTATTATTGTAACAAGTTCAAGCATCGCATTACATTTAAACATTGGTCATATGATGTGGCGTGGAAATTATGTAAAAAAAAATTAAATATCTTAGACAACTCAGAATAGATCCAGAAGCATTTTATAAAAATTACCGGATGGTTTGATATATTATGACATCCAGAAAGGTAAAAGCGAAAAACTACACCCTCGCTATAAATGCTCTTGTAATAAAAGCCAAAGGAAGCAATTTGCCCATTCATTCAGGAACTACAACATAGCAATAACTTCAGTAATGTAGAAACGACCAGAGAGAATTTTTATAGGAACATCACACAGTTTTTAACATTTTTCATAATAAAAAAATGCAGTAAATTGCATTTCATAAATTATCAACTAAAATTAAAAGATGATTAGAAAACTTTGAACACCTTCGTAATGTGGAGGATTAAAAAGATTAAATTAATAGCATTCATTTTATATTAATTTTTTATCGAATATATAATGTTATTAATAGCATGAATAGGCATATCTCATAGTCAATGTTTAGAAACAATCAGATAGGTAATAAAAATCACAAATCTCTCGAAGTACCAGCATTTACTTTTTATGAAGTTACTATCTAACCCTCGCTGTTGAACTGAAATGTTTTGAGATACAAATATTTTGTTAAGAAGTACATCGGTTGGACTTCCGTAGGGTATAAAAAAAAGAGGGTCTTGGTTCTTTGTCTTTTCCCCTTGATTTTTTGACGAACGCAATATGTACCGGATTGGCGGTGAATGACTCTTGGTTGATGGCAAAAGCCGAAGCAATTCATTGCGCAGGGTGACATGGAAAACAAATTGCTAACTTTTTTAACCCTCTCCCCAATTCGGATCAGAATTATCATACAAAAAGCTATAAATGTGTTCGAATTTTTAAAATATTTCTTAATTTATGTAATTTAAAAATTCCTTTGCACTTGTCATGGTCGTACAAAGAGTCCCACCCTTGTCGCCTAAGGATATTCTTTACTAATCCATAAAGTACATAAAATTTTAAAAGGTTTAAACTAGATTAAAATATAACATTTTTAATTTTAAAAATATTACCATATAATTATTATTTACCTTCCCGGAGTTCTATCAAGTAAATGTAAACAGGATTAAAATTTTAATTTGACTTTTTTACTTAATAAAAAATTTTTTTTTAGGATTTCTTTATATAATAACCTATTCTTTTTTTTTCAAAAATTTATGAAGTAGGGATAGATTTTTGTTAAATTTATTATATAACTGATCACAACAGTAAATGTGTAAAATACTTATTGTATCGCGAAAATCATTCATTCCTATTGGATAATATTTAATCTTTTACTCTCTTATTCTCTACGCGAAAGTAGTTCCGCTAGTATTAAAAATATAAGCTCACTAGATCACCAAAGAATGTCGTAGACGGAGAGCGTTTGCTACGTAAATTGTAGACTCAGATATTCGCTGCCTCCACCATACGCTGAAATACTCAAGCATTCATTTAATTGTACCAAATGTTTATTACTTTTTCAAATGTAGAATATCTAATTCATTACTAAAAATAGAAAGTTCTTTTAAAACTCATTTTTTTAATTTCATACTAATAATAACAAACAATGGACGGACTTAATGCTATGCATCTACCTATATAGCTTATACTGCTAATTAACATGTGTAATGAAAATTTTTTTGGACAGACGTATTGGAAAATGTAAAAGTGAAATAAAATTGGCAGTATGTATTATACATCGCAAACGCAAGAAAGAGAAACAGATTTGCCTTAACTAATATATGTACATTAATACAACAATACTTAATCACTTAATCCGACTTGGAACGGCTATGAAATTAGCGCTGTACACATGGATTGAAATAGTTACGTGCCAAAATGGGACATTGCATTGCGATTCGACGCCCGTAATCCCCCTAGAGTCGTGTCCCTCTGAACGAGCCCATTATCCGCCCGTAATCCCGCGTCCAAATATCCGCAATCCCTACATGGACGGTGATTAATTCGCCGCGGGATTGATGAAAATTTGTCGTAGTTCATACAGGGTTGTCATTATTCGCATATGTCATTTATGCAATTTATTAATAAAAACAACATGAAAGCGGTCGTTTTCATTTCTATCTAGTTTTGACAAATTTGAAAGAGTCAATGTATAGTATTTTGTCAGTAAATATGTAACAATAATTTGGTTATATTCCGACATTCAGCATCAGAATTATTTCATATCATATAGGTAATTTTCCTTTTATGCCTTTAAAGTAGTAAAATGAAAAGGAGGCTCCAATCAATTGCAGACTTCAACCGTATCTCTGAAATTAATTAGAATCGGATAAAATTAAAAATATAAATAACTTACATAATATGGCAACCCTAGTTAGAGGTAGACCATCCTCATTCACACGATTCACTTACACTTCGCATAACGGGCTATTAGACGAGTTGCGTAAAGCCAGCTTAATTGTCGAAGGGTGTCAACTGTAATTGTGGGGATCCAGACGAGGGGCATATTGTCTCGTGCCTAATGTCAAATGTCGAAGCGTCGTAGCTTAGCGCCATTGTCTGTCGCCGCCGCCGGGTCTAGTAACCTTTAATGTCGCTAACAAGCTGTCTGTCAGATACAAAGACCACATGGGTCGTATAAATAATTTATATACAAATACACTGTGATGTATTATTACACAGTTTTAGCGTTTTTATTACTGATTAAAGCAAGACCTTTTTAAAGGCTAAAAATATTTTAATGATTATAAATAAAATTGATTTGTGCTACAGATTAATTACTTTATGATTTCTTTGATGTTAACCTATAAAAATTTACTTAGCACATATGTATAATTGACCAATGAGTTATCATAGGCACAATACGACCAGATCTTATTTTAGAACATTTTAAATAATAATATTTAAAATATATCTATATACAATTTAACAAACATGTATCTTGTGCGACTATTGCTTTAATCTCTTAGAGAGCTTATTTTAAGGAGCTTAGGATGGCATTTATTTTTGAATATGACAGTAACTGAATTTTTTTTATATGAGCGGTGTACCAATAATATTAAAACGCCTATCAATGTTTCGTCCTGCTTTTTAAACCGAACATTGCTGTAACTTAATTTACAGGCGTAATAACACGATTAATAAAAATAGTTAAATTACTAAATGACATAAAAAATATTTTTACTGTTGGAAGTTCACGTGTTTTCGTAAGTTTTATTAAAAATTATCTACATTATCAAACTTAAACGCCGTATTATTGTTTGTATCTTATATAGCAGAGGACAGATCTTTTTTTTACTATATAATTTATGTGCAGATGTCTATTGTTTGCAGGATTTACTAACTTGAAGTATCCTTTATTCCAGCCAATAAAGAAATTTTCATACAGTCATTGTAGCTGTATTGTAAGCAACATAGGTAACTCTTATATACGCCACAGAGCACATTATTTGATAGATCAATTAATAATTCCATTTCAAAACTACCTTGCTGTAATTTTAATTTTTGTGAAATGTCTCTACCTATCTAATGTCAAGTGTAATTTATGACATAAAAATTAACCAAATGTTGTGTGTCCATTTTTAAATAATCGTTATCCATATTTTTCCTTACCTTTTATTTTAAAACTTTATTAACTTATATATAACCTGATTATGATGCATGCTAAACACGACAATATGGAAGTGTTTATTTCTTAAACACGGCTCACGTTAACTTTTGTCGTAGCGTCAACTCGCACCGGTGCGCTCTACGCACGCGATGATTTTGCTCGACGAACCAGGGCCGCGTGAAAAGGTCCAGTCGTGCGGCAAACGTGCATCAGCGGCGCAAAATCATATTGTTTTCTCGTATGTTTATATGTATACGTACGATGATGAAAATTAAAACGCAATGAATCAAAAATGATTGATGCGTATCCCTATATATTTTTCTAGGGTAAATTCTGTTTCCATAGTTGAATGTTTATGGTAAGAGATCTTGTTATTTTTCTCTGAAAATATTTGATAACTAAAATATATTTGCTTTATTATACTGTGACGGCATATAGAGCTAATTACTTCAATAGAGGCAGAAGGATTATTTTAATATTCTTACAAAGTTACTTAAATGCGGATGTCTAATCCTTAAAGAATACTGCTATAAAGAAAGTCTGTATTGTGAATTACACTTAAACTGCAATGAAAAATTTTATGATTTTTAACCATATTCTCATGTATTCTGGAAAATAATGAATTTTTTTTTCGCAAAACTCATAAGAAATTTCTGTTGTATAGTTAAGCGAGGAATAAATATCTCGCTTATACAATTTTTTTTTTACAGAAAAACTCAAATATATCTCGCGCCCCAATGAAAGCACCCACGTGCGATACTCTATTATTTGCAGGTGGCAAATTTGTACGGGTAGAGGAACATTGAGTGTCCCTCGCTTGGCCGTAAGCAAGGGGACGAGCGACGTGCGCCAAAGAAATAAGCGTTATCCAACAAATACAGTCACCGCGGGGAGCATTTCAATAAAGTGTACCCATAAACTCTCGCAAATATTTATCTGTCACAAAATTTGCTCGGCGGGGTGATTTAATGAAACCAAAACAAATCTGGGGTTACTCACAGATCATAATATGCGACCATTGCGACGGAGTCCAAAATATAATTTTTAATTTGCCGACGCAAATATCATGAATGGCTAAAATGCTTACGGAGCGTTTGATATATGCGCGCATAAATACAATGACATTAAGCAGGGTTATGCAATTTCACTAATATTCTTGTAATAAATGCCTTTAGATAAATATTGAACGTGTAAATTTTAAGTTAAACTGTAGTTATTCATAAAAAGTATTTGCACTCGTATAACAATGTGAATGTATATACTTATTTAAGTATTAGCAATGAAAAATTTATGATTTTATTAATTGATTGAATTTAATAATAGATGATATAAATATTCTCATTTATTAAATTAATTAACATATTTATCGTTTAAACGACTAAATGTTGTGTTGTAAAAATGTTTGTAGCATTTAATAAAAAAAAGGTTTCCCCGCTTCTAACTTATACTACTTTTTTCTCCTTTTTTGACAACACTTGACTTAAGGACTCTCCTGAGAAGCGCTCCTCACAATCCGGAAAAATCTTTTTATTCGGCCAAAAATATAGTTGAGAAAAAACCACATTTATCAACTGTAATAAATGAAACTACATTTTTTATACTCTTAATCAGTTTTATTTGTATATATCTATCTATATTATTGTACGAAAAAATTTGCTGTGTAATTAATACTAATTCACTTTATTACTATTTTTTATTATAAAAAAAATTAAATTAACATTAAAATACTGTCTATAATTATTCTGAATGATGTAGGAATATCAAGGTAATAGCAATGAAACTCATAGAATACTACTATGGTTAATTTATCAGGAAAGAATATTAGATTAGCAAGTGAGAGCGGTTCGTAATATGCGCAAAGAAATTTATTTTACGGTAGAAGATGACTCTACAAGAGAGCTCCTTTTTGTGCACCCTCTTAACAGGTTCTCGGGAAACGTTATATTCGAGCGAACAAGTGAATGTATAAGTGAAAATGTTTTATTCATTTTCTCGAACACCTTTTTCATTTTATTAGCTATATATTTGACGATGTTTTAATAGCTATTCATTTAATTATCAATATGTTTCAAGGTGACTGAGTACAATGATAAAAATTTCCATATTGTTTTCCAAAAAATAAAAAAGTAGCTATGAAAATATATATCACATCTCTATATGCTTATTGTTTAAAAAAAACTCGTAATACCCAATTTAACGCCGCAACATAGACACTGCTTTATTTGTGCAAATAGTTATTACTTATGTATGTATTTAATATCTCTCTGTACTAATTATTCTTAACTTCCATTTATTAATTTAATATTATATCGCCTCTGGAAACAATGTGATATCAAAACATTTTAATATATAAAATTGAATTACACAAACTACGTTTACTCTCAAGAAAGTCTATTCATGACTGCATTAAATTCTGTTTACATTACGAGTGTAAGAAAAATGAAGTGGCTGGTACGAGGTCAATGACCAATGGACGGGGATGCCGATAACTCTCTAAGTAAAATTGCAAATTCATGCAGACTGGAGTAAATCATATTTGAGCCGTAGACAATTAATAAATCGGATTATTAAAACAGCACAGCATTTACATAAAGAAGGTCTTGAAAATTATTAATAATAATAGAAAATAAAATAAAACAGGTTTATTTTAATTAAATTTCACGATATTGTACTTTCCATTAGTAAGAAAGTTATTCTATAGTTCTATAGGTACTTTTAAAGGAGACACATAAAAAATTATTATTTGTATTTAATTAGCTTCAGCTTAAATCGATGAATTAAGCTGAAGCTATACATTGGTTCTTTCCAAAAAACGTTTGACCGGTTTTCACGGATTAAATAAAATTTATAATGCTATTTTGTTTTTTTTTAATCTTTTATGAGTAATTTATAGACGTTTTAAATATTTTAGAGTTACACAAATCTTGTTAAAATAAAGTTAAAAAAGGTGAATACCGACAAACATGTAGCAGCTTGTTTGTGTACAGGCACAAATTGTATAATAATGGCAAATCTCGTAGAAGAACTGACCATTTCACTATGACTATCATCTAAGTACTGATTACTTAAAGACAAATATGTCCGTCGGTCCGGTGCCTTTCAGCCCCGTCCGGCTACGTCGTGTAAATAGTGGCTATTTCTGTTATTATTCGAAATTGTCTCTCCTTTATCATATTATTTCTCAATTCGTCTCGAATGAAAATATCCAATTTGTGGAATTTTGCAGTGAATCACTAGGGTTGATAATATAGTATATGAGGAAGATAGTAGAGTTTTAAAAACCAGAATAATTTTATGGGTAACATGTTTTAGTTCAAAATTAAACACGAGACTTGAAAATTGTACGGTTTTCCCTTATTAATGGTAAATCACGGGTAAAACTTAAAAAAATTAGCATCTGAACCTCTTGTTTTTGTTATCAAAATATTACATAATGTAAAAATAAGAAAATGTATAATTTTAGTTGAAGCATAATAATCTAACTTAAACTTTAACTGATCAACTTCATTTTTGCTGTACAGCTACTCGTCGTTATCAAGTAATTATTATAACAAAAGACCTGAAGACTTATAACAAGAGTTATACGATAAGTTTTCATTTCAGTGCGGTCGTAGACAGTAAAGCGCGCTCGCTTTTAGTACACTGTCTCTCACGTGTATGATTTCAAGAATTCAGCAACGCCTTTGGGGTGGCAAGTTTACAGAGGGCGGTAGTAAGCCAGGTGGATTCGTAAAAACCGTATTACCATCGGATTGCACTATTATATGGAACCAGGAACTGAAACCCAGGACCTATGAATTACAAGGCAAGCGGTATGCCACTGCGCAACTGAGACAGTCAAAATTTAACAGAATTTCGGTTCAGTAATTTAAAGGTTACAATGCCACATACAACCCAGATTTACAAATACACGCGTTAAATGTAAAATCCTTCTTTTTGGTGCGGACAAAAGTTAACTAGAGAACGCCTTTTTTTGATATTCAGTTTCAGCGGTCCCGACATAATTTTGAATCTTAGAAAACTTTTATGCTAAGAAATTTCCGTGAGATCCTTAATATATCCTGGATTTGTATTTTTATTATGACGAAAGACATTATGGTTCATTATTCAGGCATTATATGGAATCAGTTTGAATGTTAAAACGATTACAATATCTGGCGGGGAGCGGTTGCTTACGCGGTCCCTCCACAGTCCCCACGCGGTCCCTTCCGCATTATTTACCGCCGCTGCGGGGAGCTATCACGTCATTCGTGTGCGATATTATTTCGTCATCCCTCACCCTACTCATAGATTTAAATCTTACTACATCGGATATTGTTGAATCTTTGATGTTGTTATCTCATTAGCGACTTATTATTTTTCCTTTTAAATATTTACAATAATGAAATATTAGTTATGATGGTAACTCTTAATCAGATATAAATTTATTAGTTTTCATAACGTTTTTAATTTACTGATCACGAACTTCACTCGAAGACAAATTTTGACAATGCTTCAATTAGAAACAAGAGTCGTTCGTTATGTTTCAAGAATTTAAATGAAAATAAAATGGTACAAAAATCATAATTTTACCTCATTTGCACTGAAATGAACATGATATGAATTTATAATTAATGACAACTTACTTCGGGGTTGATTCAATTAAAATTTCCTACCGGTACACGGCATTTTCGACCTTCCTTAGCTTGCACTGTTATAAATTTCAATAATAATCAAATAAATCGTGCAAACGATATCGTATGGTAGGCCCTTATACCGGAACTCGGCAACGTTCCAAGAATTTTCATACCAATGGAATAATTACCTTTCATAATCCGAATAGAACAAACATTTAAAAGTGGCCAAATCCAAAAATAACTTTAAGTACTTTATTAAACCTTTGTAACTTTATAAAATGTGTAGTATTAAGTCAGTACAGAATAGATGTGAATATAAAAATTATTACGTTAAATTATTTAAATCATGAGGGTAATTACTACTAAGTCCTAATGATTTCATTGATTTAAAAACATATAAAAAGGAAAGAAAACTAAATATTAATGATGAAGACTACTTTAATTAAATAATAATGCTGGTTGGGGCAAGAGAAAATTATCAAATAAACGGTATGATCGGACGTTAGTAAATATGTCGTCAGAAGATCCCATTACATCGTTATACAAGTGAAATGAGAAAAATTACATAAAATAGCATAACCCTGTCATTGAAATAGTTTAAAGAAATCTTACTTCACTCGAGATCTTACTAGCTTCGAGGAAGTTAGAATAGACATATCTTTCTTTCCGTTACACATCTTTCTGTTTATTGCGTGATTTCCTTAAATAGAAATAACTGAGGGTAAGTTCAACCGCCAAAGATTCGCGATCGTAATAGTGCCTATTGGTGCCGTTCAGATAACAGTACCGAAATAATACTGCATTATAATATATTGTATTAATAATGTAATTACTAGGAATGGTGGTATATAGTCTCATGTTTTAAGTTGAAAAGCACGATGTGGGAATAAACAGTCGTAATAATTTGTCACGAGAAAGCATATCTTTTACTACCCGTGTGTAATGCGTGTTGTCATTGTATACAAAATGTCTAAGGCTACGTTGCAGGTGATTCGCGGTCGCTGCAGGTGGAGGGCGCGGCGTTCGAGCGCGCCGCCGAGCTGCTGCGACGCTCGCCAGAGTTCACGATCCTCGCCGCTCTGCGCCAAGAGCCTGCCAACTCTGGCACCATACTCTCCTTCTCTCACGGCTATAACAGGTAAAAAAGCCAGCATTCCTTTCCTCATCATTCATTCTCTGTTACTCACCTCGATGTTAAACGCATGCATGTTATTTTTGTTATAAGCATGTTAAAGATTATTGAAATAAATAAAATAAAATTGTATAGTCCGAATATTTTGATTCTAAAATAGTATTGAATGGCATCAGTGACTCATTAAAAAAGATATAAATTAAAATGGTGTCCCCTTGGGGCACCATTTCAATCCGTATAAATAAATAAATAAAAAGAATAATCGCATTATGTTGACGATTAATATGCTATTCGGTTTGGAGTAGAAAACCAACCTGAGCAACGTGAGCAGGCATGCGTGGCCTCCGCGGGACATCGTAGCGACGCCCGGGCGCGGCGACGGCCTCGGTAAGTTCTAGATCTCAACATCGCTGCGCGCGCACGCACGCCGCCGCCCGCCGGCCGCTTGCGTGCGCGCGTTAGGGGAGAATCATGTATCTTGGAATGTCCTGTGCCTCGGAATGTCCTCCTCGATCCATCCGTTGACCTTATTGCGCTCACTGTGACCTCTGCATGGCCGTGTATGTGACGGGCGGGCTGACTTGCATGTGACCCCCCGCCGCCCCCTCCGTCTTCCGTCTGTGTTCTGTGTCTTCACGTGTTGTGTTCTGTATTTGTCCAACCGCCCCCTCACGATCCGTCTCTCAGTGTTCACCTGGATGTTGATGTTCGCCGTGGCGCGGTCGGCCGCGAGCCTGCGCTCGCTCTGAGAGGACTCCGCCGGGCTCGTCCGCACTTGCATTCCAAGCGACATGAGATTCCATATTATGCAACTCGTATTGTGTCTGGCTGAACCAGTCGGCTCCCGCCCGTCGCCTTCCGACCGATCGAGGAGTCTGACGATCGCGAATCGGTCGTCGCTTGGCGACGAAACTGCCGGACAGACAGATAACGAGGCGCGCTCTGTTTCTTTATAGCCATCGTTCAGACATGCAGTAGCGACTCAGTCAACACCGAACGCGATTAGTTCCGAGGTACATGGTCCCCTATTCTGACCGAGCGATATTGAGATGTAGAGCGAGCCGAGCACCGCTCGCGGCCGATCGCGTCCGCCGCCCGAGTGTATGTGTTGTTTGCTTTGTTTATGTGTACCTCGGAACAGTTCGCGAGGAGGCGGCGGGTCGCGCGCGTCGCGATATAGTGGTAGTGGCATCAGTGTGCGGTGCGCAGGTACCTGGAGGTGCAGTCGAGCGGGCGCCGCGACGAGGTGCGGCTGCACTACGTGGCTGCAGGGGCCGCGGCGCCGCGCGTCGAAACCTTCCCGTTCCGGCTGGCGGACGGCGAGTGGCACCGGCTCGCGCTCGCCGTGTCGGGCGCGCAGGCCACCCTGCTCGTCGACTGCCACCCTCTGTACCGCCGGCTCATCCCACCGCCTGATCGCAATTTTACCCAACCACAGCTCGGGCTTTGGGTGGGTCAGAGAAATAGTAAACATTCCCTTTTTAAGGTAATTTACATACTTGTATTAAACAAAGGTAAAATATTTAGAAACATATGAAGTTTTATATGATGGATATGTACTTATATTTTTTATTCGTTTAGGGTACTATTCAAGAAATAAGATTAGTTAGCGGGCCTCACGGTTATTTGGTTCAATGTCCCGGACTTGACTCTGAATGTCCTACGTGCGGACAATTCGCTTTACTGCAGGCTACAGTGCAGGAACTTACGTCACACATACACGACCTTTCACTTAAGGTAAGGTCTACAAAAACTTCAAACTTGGTTTCAAAGTCAACGATTGTGATAAAGAATCATTTACTCTACAGTTAGTTGGCGCTGAGGCGAGGCTAGCGCGGCTGGAGCAATGCGACTGTCAGAAGTCTTGTTACTCCAATGGTACGGTTCACGCAGATGGCGCCACGTGGCAGAGAGACTGTAACCGCTGCTCTTGCGTGGTAGGTTCTACTTTTTTAACGATGTATGAACAGTTGTTAATATATAAGTAGTGGAGTCTAGGCACATACACTGCCGGCCAAAAGTTTGAGACCACTTTGTACACAGGTTATAATTTGCAAAATATTTTAAATCTGCGTA
>DWQX01004928.1:0-14010 GCA_018245475.1 Pharmacophagus antenor
GGAGGTGGTCGCTATTCAGGCGGGTTAGAAAACTCCTAATACCATTCAGACTCTTATGGGCCCGGAATCGAACCTGGGAACTAGTTCTTATAAGACTGCGCAGTGGTTTTGCTTCTTGGCTTGTAACGCGAAGGTCCCGGGTTTAGATTCCCGGTCCACAGGACTAGTGATGTTTTGATGATGGTAGAGTTTAACAAACCCGCCTGGCTAGCTACCACCTAAAATGTCAATCTGCCGCCATAACAACATTGGTGTGTGATAGCTTGGAAAACTTCTGGCTCTCACATGAATGGCTGCCGGAACCATTCATGTGAGAGCTAGAAGTTTTCCAAGCTATCACGTTTCACCATCGGTCTTATATTCACCTAATATCAGATGAAATCGAGGCCAAGCGTTAGCCCATAACCATTTAAAAAAAAAAGAGTAATGGTAAACCACTGCGCCACAAAACTATTAGGCATATGATAATTATCTTAAGAAAATTAAGGGATATGACGTATACGAGCACTAATGAGAACTGATGATGAGGTTAATAAACTTTTATGAACTATATCCATATATTAAAGAAAAACACACCGGAACTATTTACTAATTCTGAACTTAGGGCACCGAACAAAAACAAACTAAATATGTATGCGAATGGCCGAGTATTGAGGATAAACTCGTTTACCACAGAAAGGAAATAAATGCCTAAGGAGGTATTTGGATCTATCGAAAATAAACTATATACTTGACTATTACGCTTTCAGACGAAAGAGCAGAGCATAATTGATATTTTAAAGAAACAAACTTATTGAATACCAAACTTATTCAGCCTGCCGTCTTGAGTTCTATTCGAAGATTTCTATTTACCATAAGAAAAGTCCAACTGAGCGAAACAAATCCGTAATAGAGCTAAACCGATGCTTATTTTGTACACGTATAAAACATCAATAGCGGCAGACAGAAACAATTATCTAATTCAAGTTAGAGAGACAGATATAGACTTTCATGTAACTCACTCGTAGAATATATAAGTGAAAATCAAAAGGTTTTAATGAAACACGTTTGTAAATAACGCTGGCTGATGTTACATTTTGAAGTTTAACTAAAACTCATGTCAGCAACTGATAATATGAGAATCTCTCTTAACTGTCGTATAGTTGAGACATCAAACGAACACAGTAATAAGATAGTTTGATTGAACTCGTCTGAAACCGTATTTAATAAATCTTTATTAGTTTGAGATACGATGAAGTCTGATTAGAAAAGTTAAGTAATATCAGATAAGTCCTCTTGGTTAAACTCGATATTGACAACGGCGTATGATATATTACTTTTTGTTATCAAAAAATATAATCCATAGACTATGGACCAGATAGAATTTATAACTCCTAATTTAAACTGTTTTATATAAGTAAAATACTAAAATTGTCTGTTGTAATGAAGTGAGGGATATTTATGACATGATTTTATTACTTTTTTATCTTTACGCTGGTGTTTAGACTTGATAGCAATTACAATTTAATAATTTTAGTGCACTATATTTTTTAAATAGGTTATGTTGGTGTTTTAGTGTTTTTATGGGAGTGCCACTACTTATGTTAGGAAAAAATACAAGCATTGCTTAGCATTATATACATTATTTTCTCTGCTTCCTTTTGTGTAGGGTGCCGCACATATACCATACCCACTCGACAGTCGTTGGAAACGAGCTGCGGAAGGGTTAATAAATGTTATAAGAAATCAATGAGTTGGTGTACGAAAATTAAAAAAATAATTTATTAAGATCTTGTAATAAGAAGAACATGTAATACGGATTAAGTATCATAGAATGCTAAATGGAATTGTAAATTATTTATTTATTTATACATACTTATGACGGAATGTTTTTTCTTCTTCCTTATGCAGGCAAGGATAGCGCGCAAACATTTTAAAAAAATTTAATTAGTGGAAATTTTTGAGACTTATTTATGACAGAAATTCACACATGTATCTGAATATTTAAAAAATCTGTAACAAAATTTAAGCTGAGATTTCAAAGCCATTTGCTGCAATAAAATTCTAAGTATATTAAACTATTAATTGTATCTTAAAAAAGTCGTTTAGGCCATTCTTTAAATCCTGTTCCATGGCTAGTAAGAAATTGGACATCCCGTGTTTTAAAGTTCATCACTAATCTTTAGATCTTATAATATTAAGCTCATTTTATGATTTCCTTGTGTGGTCAACAATCGATTTAAGTATTTGAAACAGTTCATGGAATAAAATGCAAGATCTTTGAAAGTAAAAAAGTTTCCAACTTTAATAAATCAATAAATGTTCCTTGAACAATACATTCTAACTAGTTACTGAAGTCATAAGTAATTTTCGACTTTCATTTTTCTTCTTTAGATTTTAATGTTCTCTATTAGAAGTTTTTATGGTTGAAATATTTTAAACGTTTAATTAAATTTTATTTAAAATGAAACGTAGATTTCTACGAAATTTGTTCATAGAATTGTACAGAAGAGAAAAAAAAAATACCGTTCTTCTTTTAAATTTCATAGCGGCTCACGGCTTTGAGTGATAAATTAAAATGCAAATGGGTACTGTTTGATTTAATTCCGCATAAGGGTAATGGCGCCGTAATGAAAATTTACAATTTAATTTGAAACATCAAGTGGAATGGGCAACGTTTAATTAAAGAGTTTGTTATCAATAAACAGTACCGAAGTTATTTTACCGGTAGGAATTTTGATGGTACTTTTTCAAAAAAAATCGAAAAAGGAGAGGAATGAATATAAAAATATAATGGAATCTTCATATATGATTCATTTTTTATTTTCATCAAAGTTTTCATATTATCGTATAAAAAATAAATTTAATTTTCTTCAATCTTTGGGTTGCAATTTTTTCAAAATTGTTATGAAGAGATCAAATTACTAAGAATGCTTCTTTCCATCGAAAACTTAATTATCAAAATTGTTTATATTAATTTACACAATACTGAACAGGTTTAAATTACTCTTTCCTACGTGGGAACGTTGAGCGCAGATTTTTTTTATTTATTTATTACACTTCTTCTTGAAAGGCATCGCTAAAAATCTGAAAGTGACAATTGTTAGAGATACGATCCCATAAATTTCAGTATTTTTATACGTACGAATAAATTCTGTTTGACAACTTTTTCCGCAACTGAAAGTTATTTCTTATTTCTATATAAAAATATCAGACAAACGTCGGTAATAATTCAAAACCTTTCGTAACAGAATTTAAAAAGGCACCACATTTTAATAAGCGATTTAAAAACGTATAGCGCGTATAATATTATTAAGGCGAAATGTGGAAAACAATTTCTACCTAATTATCCGGGTTTCGTTTTAAACCGGAAAGATTCTTGCGCTTTAATTCGCAATCATGATGAATTATTAATACAAATGTTTTTTTTTTCTTTTCTTCTTAAAGGACGTACGCAGAACATAAAGTTCACTTAATAATAACGGTTACCCCCTTCCTATAACTATGAGACACTAGAGAGAATGCTTATACAATGAGCTAGTAAGCTCATAGCTGAGCTTTAAGTCGTGAGATATAAGGTGTCTTATATTTACCTCCTGTATCATACCAGTCGAAACGCCTTTACATGTCAAATATATTGAAGTTTTCAGACTACTGCTTCATGGTACGATATACATAAACTACCTTCGAAAGATCCATCATCTTTTAAATGTGTTTTTTTTTATTAAGATATTGTTTATTAGTTTTATTTACTGTACATAAAAACGAAACAAAAGAAAGGTTATCGATTGGGGATGATATTTTATTCATTAGAGATGTTTGACAAAATAATATTTATATATGAGTTTTTAGTATTTAAGTAGTAAAAACTCAAATATAAATATTTAAAGAAAATCATTAAAGGTACTTAACAATTTTATGAACAAGTTGAATTCGCGTTAGTTACATGTTGGTTTTGGTACGCTGTTAAGAATGTTGTGCCGTTATACTAAGATGAAATATAAAAAAACCCATGTGCATTTAATTGCCGCTATTGTACATTCAGGTTCATAATGTACAAGCTTTCGCCTGCACTCTAGTTTATATTTACCCTTACAGCGTGCACTAAATGGAACATAAAGAAATTTGAGCGCTCATATTTTGAAAACAAAAATGTTTGTTATGGACGATACATAGAAATAATAGAACTTTGGCAAGTTTTGGCAAGTGTAAGCTACTCTATAGGTATAAATGAAAATAATGTATATTAATAATATTTGATAGTTTTATTGCTTCCGTTTGTAATACATTAGTATCTCTAATGTAAATATTTTAATTAATAATCTGTCTGTGAGCATTCATATTTGTACAGAAGTACAATATTGGATAAATAAGAAATGGTGAAATAATTCGCTAATTAATGACAATTGGATAAGTTAGTGCAAAAACTTTGATGTTACACAGAAGTAAAAATAATGCATTTCCATGAGTGGCTTTATAAACGAATAAATGAACAAATAGATATTAAAGTACATAAAATTGTATTAATAATATATTTACGTTAATGCCTGTTCATTTATCAACAGTGAAAAAGTAATTGATTTTGTTCCTGCTTCTGTTGTTGGCATCGATACAAACATTCATAGCAGTAGAGACCTAAACGAGTTCTACGAAAGCGTAGACATTGTTCTACGACATTGAGGTTACGCAGTACAATGTATGTGATATACGCGGTATAATAGTTACGCATTAATATAAAGCGATATAGCAGCGAACGGTCGTTCTGATGAATATTTGAGCACATACGTGTAATTGAAGTCGAATAGAGATTGAATATATGCATGACGTAGCGTCATTGTCTACGTCATAGTTGCAAATTGATTTTTAACGAATGATAGAGTTCCTCAATTTCAAACGTACTTTTTAATTCTTTTTCCTATGCAGTCAAACTTTTCACTGACTGCAAATGTTTGTAATTTTTTTTGCTGTAAAGAGCACATCACAAAACTAGTCTTGTGAAAAAATTATAGACAGAGTTAACGACAATTAATTTTATTATCGAATGTACTCATTCTAAAATTGAAAACTGTTTTTGCGATTTATAAATGTTAGCAAGTATTTAAAAAAACAATAATAATATGATTTTTTTCCAGCGATCTACACGCTTCATAACTGATGGTTGTTGCTCCTAAATTTATATTCTGCTAATTAACTTATTTAAGACTCTCTTGTTCAATAAATTTTATGAAATTATTAAAAAAAAATGTACTAACATCAAATATAATCTATTAAAAATTATTTGAACTTAATAAATGAACAAGAATTACTTGATTAACGATTGAAGTTTTTCTCAATCATTACGATTATGCATAGGAAGAGTGTTAACTAATAGCAGGAAAGGAAAAAAAAAAGAAATGAACGCTTAATATTATTTTAAAAAATCACATTCATCGTGTTCGATACATTTCATTCTTTATCACAGAATGCTTCCATTTTTGGCTAGCGCGCTATACGCTTAATGCAATTATGCAGTCAGCTCGGTGCAGTTTTTCATTATCACTTTTGCCAAGTGGTCGGCTCTGGTGCGGAGTTAGGCTTTTGTATAGTTCCTCGTCGATTTTACCAACAATTTTACATTCAATGATTGCTGGCGACCAACATTTTTAATCGACTTTCGAACTTCTGTCGTTTTAAAAGTGTTTCACGGAGCGTCGTGTACGAGAGATTTTTTTTTACATTGTCTGAGAAGACGTACTTTGAAGTATAGAAAAGAAGTTCACATCACGAATGTACACAAAAATCTATTTCATATGATTCAATATAGAAGTAAGTTGCTTTAACTGTCGCATGTATACATAATATTGGAAAATAATAAACTTTCATCAAATGAATATAAAAATAAATCATATTATTTAACGTATTTAAAGTAAATTTCTCAGCTGGAGGTTTGAAAATTTCATAGAATTTACTAAATTACCTTAGTATTCGTTGTAAACTAAATGCTATAATTTACGCTACCTTGATTATAATTTCTACTCAAATAAATACGATGTGCCTACTACAATAATTTCTTTTCCTTCATTATTGTTTAGATTTAGACACGGTTACACAGTTCTTCTAAGAGTCAACGACGTCGGTGTATATACATAGTTTTTGAGTCTTTGGTCGTCGGTCTCCAGTCTCCGGTATTCGGTCTCCGGACTCAAGTCCATTAAAAAGCAGCAGCAATACTCGCTTTTCCTAACATCGTCGGTTCAACTCTTTTTATCTGCATTTGACTAAAAAGTTTAGATGCTTAAATATAAAATTTTATTTCCAAAGAATATTTTTTTAACCAGATATCGAGAGGAAGTGGCAGTGAGATTTGCTGAAAGTATTCAAATAAACTGTATAAGCTAAGCAAATAATGTCAGTGCAAATAATTTATAGATGTCGATGATACACGCATGCCAACGGTCATGACAGGCCGACATGTCTTGGCTTTCACCCAGAAGTCGAACTTCGCTCCTGAGTGAAGAAACGCGGATCATATGTAGTGATTAATGATTAAATCATAAGTAATGATCAAACCTAAGCCGAAAGCCGGTGATTACAGTTCTCCATTATACAATTTAATCCTTCCGATCTTATGTTTCAGGCATTTATAATTAGATAATAATAAATAAATAATTATAAAAATTCTTTATAAATTTTCTCCGAAATACAAATATAATAGTATTTATTATTACAGTTAGAGAAATGCTATGTTTTTTTTTTAATATTTGAGACTGGTGTCCAAACTGGGATCCCCTGTGCTATGGATCTCCGGCCTTTTCTTCTTTGATATATATTTCTACTGCAATGTTATTAATGTCGCTTGTTGTACTTCACGGTTGTTATTTAATGCATCATGTTACAAACAGACACCAATCTGTCGAATGATCTTTCTTAATCTTTTTAACTTTTATAATTTTATGATTATTTCAAGGCGAATCAATTTAGCGCCTTATAAGCTTTGCAGAGTACTTAAGAATGTGTCTTGTACTGTTAAATAAAAAATTTAAATTTAAAAATACTCATCCTCTATGATTCAAACAAGAAACATTTGGAACGCGTTTTTCAACTCTAACTCGCTCGTAATATAGTCGACTATGTAGTGTGTAAGCACCTTGAGAGCAAAGGTCATCGTAGTCATTATTCTTCAGTTAAAATGAAAACATTTTGTTAATTACAGAATAATTTATCAAGCACATAGCCATTAAGTTATTGAGTTGACTATCTTTCATCGTAATCATTAAACGGTCTGTTCGGCAATGCGGTTTGATTCCGAGACTTTACAAATATTTGTTTCATCCACAGTATTGAACTCCAGTTATCTTTTGTGTAACTTTATCAACCCTGTTGGAATTAAATTCATAATAAACGTCAATTGAATTTACATTAAAAAGTATAAATATTTCTTTTTAAAATTTTTGGAAGTAATAAAATAAAAATAAGTCCGTAAAATTTCGAAATATTTCTACCATTTGACCTTTTTATCAATGAGTTTAGGGCTTGGCGCATCATTTGAATGTCGAATATTGCAAAATTTTCTACGCGCTACAATCGCTGAATGACCGTTTTTGTAATACTAGTGTACGCACAACGCACGTTCCGCTCCTGAGAAACGCTCCATAGCGACGAAATTCCCAGAGGCTAGGCTACCGAATCACATACCCCCCGTGCCCCTCATAATTTTTGCGTCCACGCAATAACCAAAACAAATGTCACCTTTCTTTTGATACACCCAGGATTGCATTACGTGACTTTTATTTTTAACCTTGTCCCTGTTTTTTTTTTTGTTTTTCTGTACAATTTCATTCTAATTTTGATTCGAGCACTCTTACACGAAGTTTGATCGATCCTCGAAACTTCAAAGGCCATAAATTCCGTGTATTTGAGGCACGAACATAAAGCAGTGAAAGTTATTATATACCCCATCGTGAATAAATAGGCTTTTGCGGGGCGGCCACTTCGCTATTTACGATTGTTACCTTTGGCCCCTCTCGAGTTTACGACGATTTTATGAGATATTCACAGACCTTTTGTTGATCGAATGTTGCAAACTATTATTTAATACTAGATTTGTATGACCCGTCATTTTGACGTAATAACAAAAAGCTTTGTATACAGTTAAACTTTTTAATTTTTTTTTAGCAGCATAGCTTTTATACTTTTGTTTGCGAAATCGGAAATAAATCAAATATGCACCAATTTACTATAGACTCGTAAAGAAAAATATAAAAATAAAATCCATAAATCTGGCGTTGACACTTTGCCGACAGCACACTTCGCAGAGAACTGTTCGATTTTAACTTTCAATCGCAAACAAACCCCCAGCCGAGGTAGTTAACAATGACAGAAAACGTGAAACGCGTTGAAAGTCAAAATGGGAAATCTCGACTGGTTGGGCACTGGTTTCCTTTAAAATGGGGAGATCTCCTTGAACAGCAGGCTGTGTTAATATACGTGTGCAAGAGTAAACGATTAATAAGTCAAACAATATACTTACGATAGTTTTCATGGCCCAGCGAGTAATGGTTTGACTTGCTACAGAGAATCTCGGGAATTGAGCCGGGATTTCTACTCCGGAATCACTTCTTTTCGTTTTGTTTTTAGGTAGTCTTCTATCGGATGTTGGCTAATTATACATTTTTTTAAATTTACGTTAAAAGGTCAAATTTACCGAAAAACTGTGATATTTCATTTTATTATTTTAACATTTTATTGTTATTCCTAATTATATAAATAAAAAGAAAAAATAACACCCAAACATCTTTCTGCATTCAGTATAATGAAAGTAACTTATCATAATGTCCTTTATTTAACCTATTAATAAAATTGAAATTTTAAGAATGTGTCTTTTTCTTGGATCGTAATCTGGAGTTAATTTGGGAACCTACGGTACTACGTTTTAATTATTTCATAGCGTCAAGCGTGAACGTTCTGGTTATTTCTTTTTATTTACTATTACTCCCTAAATTTCAATACAGCATTGCGTATATTGGTCTTTTATGCCGTCATTCTCTATGATTATTAACCACCTCGTAAACATTCATCGCATGGGATGCCGTTACGGTTTAATTTTACGAGGTTATTATTAGTTTTATACGGCTTATTTCATTAATCATATTTCGATTACGTACGCACGTATATAATAATGTCGTTTCGTTATATTTTATTAATTATTATTTAATTTATTTTTTAATCGATATTGATACTATTAGGATCTTAATTTCACACGATGTTAAGTGACAATGAAGCAGTAGATGAAATGTTCTAGTTCAGATTACTGTCATATATATGACTGTCGGAACATAGCAACGGTGTTATGGCAGTAGATTGATATTTAAGGTGGTAGCTAGACTGGCGGGTTCAAAAAAGCCGATCATAATACAAACTGCACTACTTAAACGATAATCGAACCCAGGAGTTTCATATTACAAGGCAAATGATAAACCATTGCGCTACGACAGCAGTTATTGTTATTAAATATCTTAAAGTCATGCAGACAAAGGAAAATTAATAAACTTGGATCATGGCCATATTTTATGAATTAATAGCCAAGTTGACGGTAACTCGACCGCGAAGTCTTGTCAATCCGGAATAACTTACAGCGACAGGGTTAAAACCAAAAGTTTTAAGTCGCCCCTGATGTACTAAAGTTTTAACTTTGTAATACAATAATGCGGGAGTAGACTGTCAACTCTAAAGATTGGAATGAGATACGGAATATAATTCAATTGTATGTTAAATTTCCTTTTCATGTTCGCTAGGCCTCACTAAACGCCTGACCTCAGTTTCATATGATGTAAATTGACAATGCAGCCCGTAACAGTACAACTTAGTTACCCAAAACACTCAGGTTTTTATATGTCTAACTACTGAAACACAGCAATATCGTTACGATAATTTTGACAAATGAGCGGTGGTAGTGTACCAGGAGAATTCTAATAAACTTTTCTGCCATTTTGAATTCTGACTTCAAAACATTTTCTGGACGAATTAAGGACTCCCTCTCATCCTTTAAAAATTATTAAACATCTTACGTACTAGAAACTTTGATTAGTCCATACTTATGTGGTTTCAGAATCGAATAAAAGATCTCCGTGTTACGTCATTAGCTACTGCTATACATAGACAGTTTAATTTTCCACCACAAGTGCTACATACTATCCAAAGTTTTTATCTAAAAGTAGGAAATTCCATTATCAGTATTTTTCACACTGCAACATACACCGGAACAAAAGGCAAATGGCAAATTCATAACATGATTTTTATTACTTATTTTAATATTATAATTATATTTTGGTAAATACTCTAATTATACATTATCTAACATAGTCTAATAATTTATTGAATAATTTAGGAAATTTATTTTGTAACATAATTTCAGTAAAATTTTAGTTCATTTTTCTATATAAAAATGATCATAAAATGCGATAGTTTTTTCGATAAATGGAAGAAAATTTACGTAGCTATTGTATCATTTGAAATGAGAATAGTTCCAAACACTTATGCAACGAAGCGAGATCAAACTGTACTTGAGACTGTTCGAGAACCACAACAAGTTGTTGGTATGTCAGCTATGCATTAACTATGCTTCAAGCTCACTGACAGTACGGTACCCGTCAGCAATCGCTGAAAGGCCGTATTCAAACTCGATCCCTGTTAAATGTTATAGCACAGAAATCAAGAACGTGAATCGTGCTTAATCACTTTGAAGTAAAAACACTGGACTGTTATATGAATTATTATTAGATGCCATTACTACATATATTTGGTAATACCATATGGTATTATTAATTACCTTAGAAACTTCTATTCAATGGTAATAATTTCAAATAAATGCTTCCGTATAATCTGGTTCAAATACCGGATTGTAAAGGATGATCTAATGTATTACACCATATATTTATTAAATCATCTAATACATGTTATATCTAACTTATGGCAATAAATAAATAAAATATGACATTTACCGTATTTTTTCATACCTTTTTTTATGACATATTGATGGTGACGAATAACATGTTTTTTTTTGTATATAATTGTAATGGTCAATAATAAAATACAAAATATCTTTTTTGTATGTAGATCAGAGAAACTCCGCAAGTTGATGTGCGAAGAAAATGACTGTAATTTTACATTACTCCAGTACAAAGAGTGAAAAATGCAGTTGAGGTAACGAGAAATGTTAATTCTGTACTGGAGTGTATTTTTTTTTTCTGTGGCATTCTAACTAGTTTCCGGATTAAAAAAAATCCTGCTCTGTTATAAATTACCTTAGATTATTCAGTAGAAATTCGCTTCAAAGAAACTGTTAATGCTGAAGACATTTTAAAGCAGTTTAGGAAAGATGAATCACATCATCTATTTCGGATGCCAAACATGAACGCATGATTGCTAATGCCATCCGTCACGTCATATCAGAAGGTACTGATAACATTTCCATAACATAACATTTTTTTTTTCATACAATAATATTCAATACATGTTCCACCTCTTACCGACTACGTCATGTCAAATAAATAAGTTATAGGAGCCACCTTAAATGAAACCAAGTTTGTGTATAGTCTGAGTTTATTTGTAGTTACCCTCAAATATAGATACTTGACAGTTAATACTACATTTACGGGACCCGTCATTTTGACGGACCAACCCTACATAAAAAGTCCCGAATACTAATATGCGTTTGACTTTATTGTTTTTTTTATACTGCTCCTGGCAACATTGTTTTGTACATTTGATTGTAAAATAGGTAACATAAGAATACAATAATGCACAAAAATCATAAAAATTGGAAAAAGTAAACCATAAAAATGTGTCGGTAAATTAAATGTTAAGTGACAATGGAGATAGTGAAGCGTACTCGCCTAGAATGATTTAGTATCCAAATGTTAACAATGCTATTATGTCGGCAGACTGACAGTAAATGAGCAGTCTCACTAACGAGGTAATTTGAAAAATTTTGCGACCACACAAAGTTCTCTATTTATGTGGCTCGGGAACATAACGAGCCACTTCCATGGTACACACCAATCAGTAAGCTATACGTTAGGTTAACGATTTTAAACTTCCGCGATCTATATATAGGCACATTATAATTTAAATTTTTTCGGGTCTATATCGCGTAAATAGGTAAGATACTTAATATTTCTCGACGTTTCGGCGCGAGTCGCATCGGTCGCGGTCGCGAAGTATCGTACCTAGTGAATATTTACGCGATATAGACCCGAAAAAATTTAAATTATAATGTATACGTTAGGTTGGCAATAAAGTTGAGTATAATAAAATGTAGTATATACTTATTTGTATAATTTTGTTAATTTTTTTTATAACAAACCACACTTCTTTCGCACCATATGAAGTACTTTCCAAAATTATAACAAATTTAAAAAGTCGCACTGTGCGCAAATGTTACAAGTTAAAAATTACGAACTTAAATGTATATTTAAATGTAAGTTTGTAGAAACTTGTACTTGGTTACTATAAAGTTTTAACCACAGTTCATTTCGGATTTGTCGCCAGTAGCAGGCTAACAATTCTCTGGCTGAAAAGTAATGTTTAAAAAAAATTTGCATAGAAAAAATAACTATAATAAATGTATTTTTCTTTTTTTTTAATATAATCAAAAAACCACTGTAAGGTTGGGGAAATAGAGATCAAGTGTTATTTTCATCTTTCTTTTCGATTTTAATAGCAAAGATCAAAGTTAATACATTTTATTTGAATACAATTTGGTTAACTTTAAGAGCTCTGAAATGTTTCAGATATATAAACTGGAGTACCGAAGAATAAAAGGCACTATTAGGAACACTTAATGAAATTCCAAAAGTTTCTTACAAAAATTTATACCAAACAATCAACAAATCCCAACGAGTGATCTTAAACAAGTGAGTTCTCAACACAGACTAAAAATATTAACGTAAACCGTTTATACAAATTACAATTTTCTCCCTTAGTGGTAAGATATATTAATTTATATTCAGTAGGTTCGTTTTTGAGGAGTGTGATATGTCATTAATTTTTTATAAGGAAGATAGAGGAATAGAGGAATGTGTGAGCGATAACCAATAAGTTTAATAAATTTATAGGCGATACATTTAAAATCAAAAATCAAGACACATTTATTTAAACTTGGCTCCCTTGTAGCAATTAACTAATTTTTAGACAGCGCTGAGATTGGCACAACCTTCGCCGTTTCCTAAGTGCTCTTCCAACTTGGCCGAAGAAATGGTGCAACAAACTCCTCAGCAACATACTCTCTTGTATTTTTTTCTTTGTTTGTCTTTTATCATTAACAATGGAATAATATGAGGAAATTAGGAATCATGTAGAATAAACCAGTGTTTAACCATAAAAATATTTACCATAACATGTTCACACTACAATGACGGTTAGTAAAATAACCAGTTAGCTCAAACAACGCGCGTTCACGACAAATATCCGGCATTACCACGCTAAACCATATTTGAGAGGGGAAGGTGATCCGAGATATATGCCAAGATCTCAATTTGTGAAAATTAAGGAAGCATAAAGTAACTACTAAGATGATTAATTAAAGAGAAAATAAGAAAATATCGCTAAAATACCAAGTGACTGCATTAATTCAGAAAATTTATATATAATTAAACTTTATATGGGACCTACAGAACAGAGTAACAAACTGTTGATTTATCTTTTGTCTAGTTTAGTTAGATACTACATATTCAGTAAAGTAGAAATTCAGCCATAAATACAACTTAATGTTCGCTGCACTGAACAGGTGCTTTCTCAAACCATATAATATATAACTTGAAGCACATTCCTACAGAACATTTCTAACCAAACAGGTTCGCAACCGTTTTTAATTTTAAATTCAGATTTTTTATTGGCGAAAGTCTAAAATACTTGAACTAAATTTTCCTAAACATTAAGTTATAACGACTCAAGCTGGTTCCACCATAATTCTCTGGCTCTCACATGTAGGATATCGAGGACACAGCAGAGTTGTAATAGCGACATATTGATATTAAAAGTAATTACTGATAA
>DWQX01004929.1:0-14007 GCA_018245475.1 Pharmacophagus antenor
GAGCACTAACTTTTGGAGTTTTATTCAATATTGTAATTTTTCAAGGTGGTCTCAAACTTTTGGCCGGCAGTGTACCTACTACTAGTAAAATGAAAGGAAATAGCTCCTTACAGATTTAACCATAAAGTATTTGGAATAACACAAAATACGCTAATTATATTATGTGTACGCGTCAACAGAGGAAGTTAGGTTTCAAAAGTTTACTTTAGAATTTAGCTCTTATGACAGCATTTACTGTGGATCATCATGGAATCATTCGCAAGATTTATAATAAATAACCCCGCGGATTAATACCGAACATAAACTATGAAATGTTAATAGCACCATTTATGACTATATAAAGGGCACATAATTCAACACAACTGTTAATCTAATAGTTAGTTTTGTTTTACGACCCAATGTAATACTACATACTCTGATAGATACAAAAACAACCATTACTGTGACATCAAAAACTACGTAATTATAATTTATTTTATGCGATTTTAGGTCAGATAATTATGATAAATAAACATAACCAAGTCAAATAATTAATAAGCAGGTAAATCAATCAATAAATACATCGACATAATATATATGCTACAAAGTATGTATATATAATAAATAGTTTATACAATAGATTGACAATTCAATTTTAAAGCTTATAATGTGCTATTTGATATCACAAAATGACGAACGAGATTATTACGTTCCGTAGGATAATGTATTTCGAAGACAACACCGCTTTGTCGTAAGCGACAGGTATCACTTACATAGCCGACGATCACGTCGCTCTATGATATACATAACGGATGTAATGTAGGTATATTTATGGGCATAAATAGATACAGTCAAGATGCTTTGCCATTTATTTACTAACAATAAAACGTGCGATATTTCTATTTCGAATCGAACAAAAAAAAAATTCAATTTCAATTGAAGTTCATTACCATCATCTTTAAACGCATACTGTTGGACATGGGGCTCACCCATGGATCTGGACAAAGAAAGATCCTTCCCTACCTGTATCAGTTAAGAAGTGCATATAAGCAATCTTGTCCATTTTCTTATCCAAAGGATGGATTTTTTTCAAATGTATTCAACCAACCTCGATATGTCCTCTTTTCAATAAGGTAAGAAAAAATCGTAACTGGAGCATCTGAAAAGTCACATACGCCTCATGACCTGAGAACCTCCTACTTGAGCTGGGTAAAAAATTAAGACATAAGTAGCAAAGGTTCCGTTCGGTATGAGACTACTGGATACATTCGTACAACTGGACAATGATATCATCAAGCTGGTATCGCTTATCAAACACTGACCGCACATCGCACTTTCCTTTCGACAACCTGTTTCTCCAAAATCAAGTGGCACAGCAAGTGATATCACCGCCTCTTTGGTGTTGTTACGAAACACGCCCCTTAATGGGTATATGTAAAAATTCCTAAATTAACTTTATAAATATACATTTATTTACATAACATTTTTTTAATTACAGGCGGCCAATTTACTTTTATATAAAGAAAGAACCGCTGATGTAGTTAATTGATAGCATTATTCTAAATTAAAAGTGATTGTGTAAAAATCTAATTTAATAAACAAATTTGGAGTTCGTGTTTAAGTTTTTTTATTGTTAACGATTTTCATTTTCTTTCTTTCGTTTAGAAAATCCTTTTATTTCCAACAGGACTTATAATAGATAAAAAAAATTGACATTTTAAAATTAAATTTTTACCAATTTGACCAGTTAACTTTGTCGTAATTTTTTTTGTGTCATAAAATTACCTAATAAATTATGGTAATATCAAAACTATTGAAAAATGTGTTTTCTTCATGGATAGAAGTATTTTACTAATGACAGATATATTCGTCATAAACTTTTAACTGGCTAATTATAAAATATAATTATTTACTGCTGATAGGTATTTTTTTTCGGTCATTATCTTTGAGTAAAGCGTATTTCTTCAATTCTATTAAATATACTTCTAAGTTTAAAAATATTATAACCTAATTTTTAAACTTGATATCTAAATGAGTTAATAAGGAAGTATTATTTAAATACATAGAAGCTAACATCTAAGTGACCGAACCGTACTCGTATTTTAACGTGACCACCCCGAGCTGTGATAACCATTGACCATAGATAACAAATATTACATGAAAATTAATTAGACAGGCAATCCGTTTCGACAGTTTGACGTGTTTGTTTAAGTAAGACCTAAGGAATAGGATCGTGTACAGTAAGAATAAATTAGTTTGACTTCGCAACTAAAATCAATCATTGGCCCATGATGAAAAATAGCCATAGTATTAAACTACATAATTATACATTTTTAAAAATTAAAACTTCATAATCTCAGCAGGTTTATTATTATCAAAAAAATTTCCACACCGTTTCTAGTAAATGTTTATATTAAAATATCAGTTAACATCCTCTTAGGATGTATTGTAGACTTTATGAATTGTTTGATTAGTTATATCAGTATTTTTATTTCACGTGATTTTATTAATTTATATTCATTCTGCCAATGATACCTCGGTAATCACAATTGGCAGTTTATATATTTTTTTCTCTAACACAACAAACAGTCATTACACAAACAGGTACAAACAGTCATTTATACGAAAGATGTATGTACATGTATATACATCCAACTTTTCCCGTCGCCAACGGCAGGTTGATGGAAAAAGCAACAAAATTCAAGTGTCATTGACTCGGTAATCATTAGAAGTACACGGCAATTTTACGGCAATGTGTAATCAGCGCTTAAGATGAACCACAAACGGTGGAATGTTTCAATTACTCGGAATCGCTGCACGAACTAAATTACAAACTCAGTTCATAGGTCCGGTTTATAATTACCTCGAATATTTTCATACGTCTTATAAGTTACTGATTGATGGTCTCATTGGCTAGTATCACCTTAATTCCCCTTTTTTATTCCAATCAGTGAATGTGCTAAAAATACTTTATTCCGTGGTGCTATTAAGTATCTTTCGTAAAATTAATATAAAAATGCACGCCCAAACGAAACATAATTTTAATACATAATATGAATTAGTAATTTAAAAGCGATTATTCTACAATTACCTCTGTCGCTAATGGTTCACAAGACGTATAATAACCCCACCGATCTAAAAAGTGGTATTGCTAGCGAAATTATTGGCTTGAGATGACAAACTATATGTTTCAACACAACGAACGCTAATTGTTGTAAGGTCATTGTCAGTCTTATACAAAAATCTTTTATTTAGAAAAAATTTGGCTATGTTTGTTGTACATTATAAAAGCAGAATATGAAAGAAATAAAACACATGAACATCTAAAGGTTTTAAAGGATTATACAGAAACAAATACTAAGCCCAAGCGGTAAAACTTAATAATGTACGCCTATATTTGTTTCCATTCATCCATTTTAGGTAACAAACATCCATACATAGTGACATTATTATATGACCAGTTGTTCACAATATGATATCGAGTATTGAGCTCGGTCTTACTCTCTACACGTGGGTAAGCTTGCAACTTTCTATGCGAGCTACCAGTATAACAAGGACCACGGTGATTTCAAATGTTATGCAAATAGTATAGGAAATTTTATTTGTAACGTTACCGCTAGCGCCACAGTGAGATATCAACTCAAACTAGCCAAACAGTTTCACTTTACTTCCATTAGCCGCAGGCGCAGGTTTTATGGTTCGTGGGTGTAAAGTAGGTATCGCTCTCTGCGTATTGGGTTTAGGAATTAAAATGTTTATTGACTTGTAAATTATATCTGTAATCAACGTTTTAAACTGTGATTAAAAGAAACCGTAAACTCAATCTGTTGCCGTTACATCATTTTTAATGGAAGAGTATAAATACGAGATGCGGTTTCTTTTACGTTAAACAATTTCAAAAGTATTAGGAAAAAAATAGTTTTCTTAATAAATGTTCATGATTTAGTTTTTGACTCGTGTAAATTTTATTGAAAGCAATAATTATATCTAATGCAATGAAGTGACATTTTGTTCTTATAAAAATTTACTGCCTTCGTAACGCAGTGATTTACCGTTTGCCACATGACTTGTGGAGTTTGGATGATAGTAGAATTTTTCCGAAACTTCCTAGTGTAATCCACCCTCAATATCAATGTGCCGCCATAATAGCGTGCTGTGTTCCAGCAGATACATATGTGAAAGCAAGAGTATTCTGAGTGTGCAGGATTCATCATCTCTGACGCCATTGTCACTTAACATCATGAGAGATTGAGAGAAAGTGTACGTACATAGCTGTAATAGAATGGGTAAAACGTGATTGGGTGAAACGTAATAATATATAAAATATACGTATCATAATTGTAAGATAAAATTATTGAGTTACATTGACTGTTTATACCGCCGATAAAAATGACAACGTCTTAACAATCGCGGAATATAAAAAATATTTTGATTGTACAGAACGAGAACCGAGCAGTCGAACGAAAGATCAAATCCGGTTCGTTCCAATCGTTTTCATTTGGATGTAATTTTTTATTTTGCTTATTTAACAATATCGAACAAAATGCTATTGTAAAAATAAAATCTACTTATAATATATATAACATTCTTTGTTTATATTAAACTTTTATTTAACAATACATTATTATTTAAATATAAATATAATAACAATTAACAATTCTGACCTTATTAGAGAATATGTAGCAGACTGATTTGTTCTCATCTTTTTCAATGAACGAGCAGCATTGATAAAATATTATCAGAAAAATATTAATCTCCAATATATTAAATCCAACTCCAAATTTATTTAAAAGTAAAACCATTAAACTTTAAAAGTACAACAATACTGCAAATTATCGACAGATAAAAAGAATCTAAGGCTTTAACATATTAAAGGTAATTTTTGTTTATATAACAAGTTTAGTAGCGTTTCATGAATAAAATGACACGGAAAACGTCAATTTAGAGCAATTATTTTAATAATATTTGTTGCGGTAAACCGCGTTTGATAGTGCAAACTGAAACGCGGAAGTAAGGTTGCGATCATGCGTGCCGCATGACCGGGGAATCAGGAAATAAAGGATTACGTTTTATCTGTTCTCTATCATAGGTACTGCAGGCTTTATATGTGCTATGAAATCTCTTATACCTTGTATAAATATATAAGGCACCAGCCCTGTGGTCTCGAGCACAGCCCGGTATTTTAGGGCTACTAAGAATAAGATCCGCGCTACTTACGTTACACAAAAATTTAAAAAAAATCAGATATATCCTCGAAGCTTGTGATGGCATGTACACATTACGAAACCATAATTAAAATATATTTTAATGAAATACAAATTAATGTAACGATAAAAGTAGCAAATGAAAGTATTTTTATATATTTTACCGGATAATTAATGGATACTTTAACCGACCACCCAAATTAATCAACATACAATATTAAAAGCTTACAATACTCCATAATACGAAAATTAATAATTGGATTACACTGTCGTCCCTTTTTAATAAAAGTTAATAATGTAATAACCAATATTAATTCATTACGGCAATCATTAACGTAATTAAGAAACCATAGTGATTACAAAAATAATGAAATCACGAACGTGAATATACACTTAATTTTTAATATTTACATCAAATGGATTTAAATCAACACAGTTCATAACTTTATTAATCGGCATTGTCATTATTTTTCTGCCCAATAACGCGCATGCGGTCCTCTGCTTTCCTTCTGAAAAAGTCTTCACAAGGTTGTCTTCCCAATAAAAACGGGGCCTCTGCTTCAAGACTTTCCTTCTAACACTGACCTGCATCGTTGACATGGCAAATATGGTAGAGTTAAAGAAAGTCTAACTAGTCCTTTAACTAGTTAAGTGTTTTGTCGACGACATCCGTCATTGATAAACTACTATGATCTACGAAAAAGAGAATTTTCGATACTGATACTACTAACGGATGAAATATAAAATATTACGTTAAATTATACAACAATAACGTTTGATCTTTTAATTTTTATAAATTACGTAATTGAGACAACAAAAAATAAAAATTTGAAATAATGGCGACACAGGCAGCTTATCAAAAAAAAATCTGCCATAGCTCTCATTTTTAGTCGGTGTCATCCTTGGATATAAGGGACTTTGTCTAGAGCATGCCAGAAACCTGCTAGGCTAGACCCTGTTTCATTCATTCACTGTCATTAATCTTGGGTCTCGTAAAGTTTAGCGAATACATTTCTATTTCCACTCCAAGATCTCTTTTGCAAGAGGCATGCGTTGTTTTTATGTGTAAACATGTATTATTTTTATGCGTGATTTTCATGCTCGGTAATTTAAAAAGATTAAATAATTTAATTTTGATGTTATAATAAATACCGCCATATTGGTTATTACTGATTACAGATTACATGTTGCTACCGATTATTTTTGGTTTTTCATGACAATTGCTGTCTTGCAAACGTCATAAACCCAAGCATTTCCAGGATCTGTCTTGTGTTTTCAATACCATTGGACAACAAAGTGTGATCATATATCTAATTCAAACTAAGTTTTTAGGTGCTTTGCGTGGGTACACATACTCTGTAAAATGTTTCGTGTTGTTGCTATATCAATTTAAGTAACTAAAACATCGTACGTCACTTATAACTTATAACCTAAAAACAAAAAATCAATTAATATTTACAATACCAATATTGATAATTAAATGTTGACTCTTGTGTGTTTTTTTTTCATATTTGCAAAGGAATATTTACTTTGTTACGTTAAATTAAGCGACGTGTCCACATCAGATATTTGATGTTCGAACCATGACTCCTAATCTTACTAAATGTATGCAAATACGTTTAGACCGTGAACTGCTCAATGATTATTTATTATCGTTCTTTGAACATCACGAACGGAAAGTCCGAGACGTAACTAATAGAATTTATTTAGAAATAATTTTATATTAAGCAAGTATGAAGATTCGTCACATATGAAAGCGGGAATATACCTTTTTAATAATATAATAAAAATATTTATCGTTTATGCGTATATATCGTCGGTATTAAAACAATTACTTATTACTAAATCAAGGCCCTCACAGTTCGATTTATGCCGATATTAATTATTCTACGATTTTTTTAACAGCTATGAGCTAACGTATGAGCTCAATTTCAGATGATGTTTAGTGACAATAAGGACATAAATGGTAAAGAATACTCTGGCTAACACATTTGTTATTGCCGAAATGCAACAGCGCTGTTATTCTGGCAGATTGACATTAAGTGTGACAGCTAACAAAGGACTCGCTCAACGTATGCACCACGAAGATAGACAATAATAATAAATGTTAAATAAATCTGTATTAATTAATTAAAGATCCGTTCAACTCACAAACTACCAAGCTGAGACAGAATAGCAACATAAAGAGAAGTAAACCGCATTATGTTATTATCCTCTAGAAAGTATTTTGCGAATAAAACCATGTTTTTATTCCTATTTTCAAAATATTTAAAACAAACTGATTTATTATTGATGTAAATTAAACAAATTTTAATTAAAATATACGTTTTAATATAACGTAAAATATTGCTTCATGCTCATAAAGTCTAAAACCTGGCAGAGGACACCTTTAACTTTAAAATCGTAAGTCAATCTGATAAGTAAGCAGTAATACTACATGTACGTTACTAACAAAAAGCTAGCTTTAAATGAAATTAGAACTACATAATAATATTTTATGTAATATTATACGTGTGTCGGACATAAATTAATTCATAAATTGAGCACAGTATAAAAAAAATATTAATCGTTTGAGTGCGGCGAAGCGATATTGCGCTTCTCTTGTCCTATGCCGAAAATACGACTAAGCCCGATCGCGCTTCTCTTGTGTAGCCAGGAATAAGGAAACGCGTGATGCGCGTCCTGGTTTATATAATTTTTGCATTAATTGGGAACATTATTTATTTATAAATTTTATTTAATTTTGTTTTTTTTGAAATATGAGAATAAAAATAAACACTCACACAAACACAGTGATATTAAAAAAAAATCTTTATTGTCAGTGAAAATTACTTTATTTTTTTTACAATAAGAGTTAATTAAAGCCACTTTTATTATATTATAAAAAAATAATTACTCATTTCCTTCCGCAATTTTAGCATATACATAAGAATATTCTTTTGCACTCAGATGGTTAAAAATGTAATGAAATAACTTTATAAAACCAAATACGTTAATAATAATCAATAGCTATACACAAAACCAAGTCCTTATACCCTCCACTTAAACAACGAAGTGCGGTAAAATTAATAAATCATAATTGCACACACTACAGAGATGAAACATACACGACCATAAACGCAAAAAATGGAAACGTCATGTATTAATAATGTTCATGTAGGTACGGATATAAAATCCCGTGCTTGCCTTACAGGCACACCCTTGTTTATTTAATTAATCATATAATATTATTTAGTATAATTAGAGCAAACATCAAAAATCTACCAACTTTTACATTTATGATGTTACTATAATCCTTAAATTTGTAATAGTTATTAACTGATACGTGATATTTACTTTTTTAAAATAAATATATGGTTTTTATTTCATAATAAATATGTTGTGGTGATGAGAATGATTAAAATAAAATTGATATGTCCATCGTGACAAAAATCTCAAAAAAAAATTCAAATAAAAAACAAACTGATATGTGGTTAAGCTTTTCCATGTGAGCGACATCGACTCACATCTAATATGTAATCTAATATAGAAATGAGGTTGATATAAAATTTCTTTTGATCTCTGTAAACTATCACGTCTGCTTAAGTTAACTTAGACAGTCATCAATAAAAGAATTAGGGATCACTCGTTGTAATGTAAAACTAAAGAACATAAATTTATGGATTAATGCGTAAGGCGTCTAAATTGGTCACGGTTATCTACAACTCGCAGTCAGTAATTAATTTTATCTCCGTATTTATTATCTTTAGACAATAAATTCACCGTTGCCAAAGCTCACGAACTACTATAAATAAGAGAGCATATTTCATTTAACGAATAGTGGAATGCTCATTACCGCTTAGTATTTAAAGTCTGTTGTAAATACATCGTATTGTTTGTGTTATATATTTGTGAGTGATGGAATGCCTCATATGTATAGAATAGACTAAACGTGCTTCTATTATCCATATTTTTTATATATAATATTGCTATCTTAACGTATTCATGGACAGATAAACTAGTATCCTATGAACAAAATATACAAAGCTAAAAAATCTGCGATTAAAATTACTAAATACATTGTTAATACAATTAACTAATAGAATTCTACACTACATGATGTAAAACTTACTGCAATACTTAAATAGAAACAATGGCAAAAAAATTACGTTATTGGTAGTGTGAGACTGGTTTTTAATTAATATTAATAGAAAAAGGAAAAGTGTAAGAATATCTTTCTCCCTGACGTAAATTATAAATATAAGTCAGCGATTTTTTTTTTCATTATTATTTCCCCAGCTCCAAGATTTTTCTTATAAAAATAAAATTGTTTTTATAATTTTTTTCTTAAGAGTGATTTCTAAGATTATAGATATTATAAATTAAGTTTTGAATTATTTTTTATTTTTTTCTACTTTTCAAATCGGTTATATTAAATAAAATAGTCAAAACCTCATGAATATGAGAAGTTTGCACATACAAGCATAGAATTCAACTGAAACATTTATTCATTAATTCAGCTTCTTGAAATGTTTGAGACAACTCTGTTTGTTTCTCTATTTCAAAATCATTCTCATTCTTTTCTTTTGTTTTTATAAACAATGAAGACCTCTTTACAAACTATATGATTTTTTATAATCATTATAAACAGCTGAAACACTTAATTTAATAAATCTATCGAAATTTAATATTTCACTCGAACATTGAGACTCCGGGAGTAACGACAGCAGTACAGTGGTAGGAGGTAAAGTTTATGCCGAGTTTTATGAGTCTAAAATTTGAATAGACATAAACTCAAATTAAAAGCAATAACTTGACAACGATGCTGCAGATAAGAAATTGCTGGTTATAATTATAAATTATACAAGATTATTAATTTTCTAAAACTTTAGTACGGAGATTGCTTTCGAGAACTTTCCTTTTCTATATGATTGTAACGGTCATTTCATTTAAATATGTTGTCAGGTCCCATACCCATATAAGTTGAAAAATGTTTCAATTTCTCAAGTACTGCAACTTCTATTCTGAAACTTATTGAATACGTATTATCTTGAGATTAGAAAAATGCCTGGCGAAAGAGGAGTAAGAGAAAGTTCTAAGCGAATTATCAGGGACTGAGCAATCATCGGGAATATAGTCCTGCCAATTAGCTTTGCGAGGAAAGAATGGAAATATGCTACACTGTCAACCAACATTTAGTAGTCAGAGAAGAAATTAAAGTAAAAGAAGGCAAAAAAAGGGCGTCCTACCCACTAAAACCACCACGGTGTTCCGCCTCGTCGCCGAGTCGCGGCGTCATGGGTACGCTAATCCGCGTCTTCCGTAACGCCGCATGACTACCCGTCCGCATCCGGACTTCTCGATGCTCCCAAGGCGGCACGCCAGAACAGGTGACATGCCGCTGCAACCTCGGGAACCTGTTCAACAAGCGGCAAACAGTCCCCACTGTCTTCCGCCCTGAGGTACCTGTTACGGGGGAAGGTAACGGGCGTTGTCCCTACGCCTTCGCCCCAACCTTTTGCGGCGCATAGGGTCGGCCTGGGCGTCTTCCTCGCGCGCTCTCTCCGCCGACTCCTTACGCTCCAGCACCGCCTCGTAGAAGGCTGTCACCGCTTTCCACTCTCTCTCGCCTCCAAGCATCGCCAACACAACTGCCGGCAGTGATAAGTCCATACCGACTACTGCGGTCAGTTGTGGGAGCTCGTCCGCCCACGCTGGGCACTCGGCGAGAGTGTGGTCCGCCGTGTCCTCTTGGGCACCGCAATGGTGGCATTGCATGGTAGGCTCCCTCCCAGCGACTCGGTGCAGGTATCGACCGAAGCAGCCGTGGCCGCTCAGCACCTGCACAAGCCGAAAGGTGAGCAGACCATGTTTGCGGTTTACCCAGGACTGGAGGACTGTCCGAATGGCACCGATGGTGCGATGGCCCGCACTCGGGTCCGCCAACCTCTCTTTCCACTCGCGCATAAGGATGTCTTGCGCATCCATCCTCCATCTGTGGACATCATCCACCTCTGGGTGTACGCCTGAGGCCCGCGCCTCGGTACCCCTCCAGTACACTGACGCCAGGACTTTGGCCTCCAAATCCCATGGTGGAGTTCCAGCCATAACGCAAACCGCCTCGTACGATATTGTACGGTACCCTCTCACCACCCTAACTGCCATGACCCGTTGCGCCCTGCGCAGGAGGGTCTTGTTGTAGACAGTTAGGGCGTCTACCCAGATCGTGGCCCCGTAGAGGGCCATCGACCGTACCACCCCGGTGAAAAGACGGCGACAGCTTGCGTTCGGCCCGCCCACATTCGGAAGAAGCCAACTGAGAGCCTCGGCAGTTCGCACCAATTTCGGCGCCAAACGGCCAAAGTGCGCCCTGAAGCTCCATCAGCCATCTAGGACGATGCGATACCTCGCATCGTCGAATTGATGCCGATGGAGACACCGCCAACCACAATTTGGTTTCCGGCTGGTGGCGCGTTCCGAGGGCCGTGAAAACACAGCGCCTCGGATTTATTGAGCGCCACGTCCAGCCCCAAACGGCGGATGCGCGCAACTATTTGGACAACGCCTGCAGTGGCCAAAATGGAGGCCTCTCGATGGATTTTGCCGCGGGACGTGACGAGGGTATCGTCGGCGTAGCAAACTACGCCAACCCCTCTTAAGTTTGCGCATCGCAGCACCCAATCGTAGCCTATGTTCCAAAGGAGCGGCCCTAGGACCGACCCCTGCGGAACGCCACGTGTCACCGGCCTCTCACTTCAACCATCTTTAGTCGGGAACTGCACTGCTCTATCCGACAAATAGACGTCTATTATACGACACAAATATTCGAGTACGCCATGGTATTTTAAGGCCTTCTTGATACAGTCCCAAGGGAGGGAGTTGAAGGCTTTGGCAATGTCCAAGGACACCGCCAAGACCACCTCACCCCGGGACGTAGCCTCCTCCGAAAGGGCCCTCACTCGTGAGATCGCGTCTAGTGTGGACCTGCCCCTCCGAAAACCAAACTAACAATCCGCCAGATCAGGCCCTACCGTCTCCAGATGCTTAACGAGGCGAGCTGAAATGACACGCTCAAAGAGCTTGCTCACCTCGCAGAGCAAGACAATGGGCCGATACGCCGACGACGAATCAGCTGGACGCCCTTCCTTTCTCAGCAGCACCAGCTTCCCCACTTTCCATGAACGGGGGAAAACACCCTGCTCGAGGCAGGCGGTAAATAACCGCCTTAACCTGTTGTCCAGGGCCTTGAGGTCCACTACCCAAGCGCGACCAGGGATTCCGTCAAGGCCTGGGGCGGTGTTCTTGACTTGCAGCCTAAGCACCGCAGCACCCAGCTCTCCCATAGACACTTCAGGCACCTCTGCCTCCTCCGCGACCTCCAGACGAGCTGACATCTCCGGTGGCTCGAACTCCCCAGCGTCCGGGAATAAAGCCGACACCACCCTTTCCAGCAACTCTGGCTGGAGACTTTGCGTGAGCGGGGATGCCCATGGGCCAAGCTTGCTTCGCACCATTTTGTACGGGCGTCCTCACGGGTCGCTGTTGAGACTCCCCAGCAGCTGTTCCCAAGCGTCAGCTCTTGCCCTGCATATAGCCACCTGAAGGTCATGGGCGCACTTTCTATATGCAGCGTACAGTTCGGCCTCCCAGGCCTCATCCCGACGCCGACGCCTTCGGCTTCTTGTATACTGGCGCCTTGCACTGACGCACGCACTGCGTAGCTGCGCTATCTCCGGAGACCACCAGTAAACCTGCCGTCTGGGCGGGAGAGGCCGAATGCGGGGTATCGCCGCATCGCATATCCAAGTCATGCTCACCCTAAACCACTCCGCCTCTATCTTAATCGCAATGCCCTTATTTTACGGCGCGGGCAGCCAAACCTGCACCAGCGACGCCTCCACCAAAACGTCAAGGCGTTTCAACGCCTTCCTCGGCCCATTCTCGCACGGGGACCAACTTGCGCTGCTCAGGATTGCCGGAAGAGCGGAGCCGTGGAACCGGATGTACCGGTGGGCCGATAATGTCTCAACGTCCTCCCGGACCTCCCAGCCCTTGACACGGCGTGCTACAGCTGGACTCACGAAAGTCACATCCACTATGGACCCTCCGTTCCACCGCACACACGTGTCGACCGACCCACGGTTGAGAAGAGCAAGTCCAAGCTCGACCGCCCACTCTTCCACAACACCTCCGCGCGCACTCGTAGCCGGAGACCCCCAAGCCGTGGATTTGGCATTGAAGTCTCCAGCCACAAGTACAGGATGCGGATGACATCGTCGGATGAGGGCCCCTTAGTCCACCAAGAACCGCTTAAAATCAGCGAGGGTCTTGTTGGGTGAGAAATATACTCCGATTACTACAACTTTTCTAAAGAAAGCCGCCACATACCCATTGCCCCTTACCGCCTTGTCAAAGGTTGGGGAGCCTGCCGCACTCTGCGTCATAATCCCGGATGGCGTTCCTGCGCGGGTGCTGGGCATTGCGGCCCGGCATCTCGCCGGGGAACTGAGGGAACTGCTAGACGCGTGCTTCGCGTCGAGCAGGTTCCCCAAAACTTGGAAGGTTGGCCAGCTGTGCCTTCTCAGGAAGGACGGGCGCCCGGCGGACTCCCCGGGGGCGTATCGCCCCATAGTTCTTCTCGGAGAGGACACCAAGGTGTTCGAGAGGGTCATAGCTGGTCGACTACTGGACCATCTGGCCTCGGGGGGGCCGAACTTGTCGGAGTGCCAGTACGGTTTTCGTGCTAGACGCTCCACAATGGACGCACACTCGAGGCTGAGGAGTACTGTCGAGGAGGCGATCAGCGTGGGGGAGGTGGTGTTGGCGGTGTCTTTTGACATCGCCA
>DWQX01004930.1:0-14006 GCA_018245475.1 Pharmacophagus antenor
TAGACTCCGCCTTCAATGCATTTGGTGTCAAATCAAATTTGGAGCAATTTATCTGATCAACACGTCAAGCCCGACCGAGGAGTGCAGGAAAGTAGGGCGTGGCGGGGCGTGGCGGGGCGGGGCGGGACCTGAGCACGCTTCGTCACTTAACATTGTGTGAAATTAAACTTGGCGAAAATAAATTCAGATTCGAACAAAAAAAGTAATTTCAAGTGAAGCCCGCGCAAAGCTGGTAGCGATGGTACTGGTCAAGTGCGACGGCCGTGGCGCGTGTGAAGCGTCGCCTGTTTTCTTGCGCTTGTCATAAAACGCGAGCGGCCCTCACCGTCGTCGTCGTCGTCGCCCGCGCGCTGCCGGCGGCGGCGGCGCTCGCGGCGGCGCTCCTTGCGCGCCAGCTTCTCCGCGAGCGTGCTGCGCCGCCGCTCCAGCTCCTGCGACTGCAGCCTGCACACGCGCACCGCGGCTGAGCGACCGGGCCGCCGTCTCCGCGGTTCTCCCATCGCTTCATCGCGCCGGCCAAACATCGGGGCGGCGGCGAGCCCAGCCAGCGACAACCGACTGTAGCACAGCTCGCGGGCGCGGCGGGGCTACGCGAGTCCTTTACATTTCCCAGCTCAAAATGTCGCCCGCGGCGAACTGCGCGCGGGACGGGTTAATGTTGACTGGACCTAACTTAGCGTGTGGTTAGGGAACAATTGTAGCGGATTTGCTTATGCGAGTGTTCCGCGCCGTCAGAAGGCACGCCGCGAGCGGGCACGGGCGCGGCGCGTGTCGTCGCGCCGCGCAGGCGGAAGCTCAAGTCGGACATTCGATTCCTCATAAAGAAAGACGAATGACGCAGTTTGTTTAGAAATGAACAAGTCCAAAACGTACGCTTCTGATTTTCCCGTCCTTGAACTTGAAATCTTTCTCAAGCATAGCAGTACGAGGCGAGGCCAACTTCGACGAAAACTGTACGCTCCCAAATGAAAAAGAACGCTGAACCCTGGCGACCTGGAGCTCCCGGTAGAGGTCTAGCTAGTGACCAGTCAACAGTGACAACGGAACACGGAAAAAATTCGCGTTTAATTGAAAATCTTTTCTTGTCTAGCGTCTGGCGTGTGCCGTCACGCCATCTGTAAAACAAAAACTGTACGAGTACTAATCTACACCACAGTTTACATTTGCACAAACAGATGACGTCTTCAAATGTTAAACGGAACTGCAAATCTTGTGCTTGTGGCAGCAGTGGGAGTCAACGCGGGCAGCAGCGCCGCGGATCGACCTCTACTTGGGACATTACAAAAATTCATAGCGTTGGAACAGTTTTATTGTATCACATTATAAATGCAAGGAATAGAAACCGTGCGCACGGCTCGTGAGCCTCAGAAGGGGTCGGGCGCCGGGCGGCGGGAGCGCGGCGGGGGCGGCGCGCGGCGCAGCAGCCCGCGCCACAGCGCCGCCGCGCGCAGCACGCCGCACAGCAGCGCCGCGCAGCACGCGGGCGCCGCGTCCGCGCCGCGCTCCGTGCGCCCGCTGCGCACGCCGCTCTACTGAGGTCCCTACTCCGGTCGCGCTACTGGCCCGCCTCCGCGTGCGTGGCATCACGCGAATTCGTTATTAGGTGGCCATCAACTACCGGCGCGCTTACGTCTGCGGCCTTATTACGAAACATGCTGTGCAGACGCCACTCGGGGCACAGCTGAACAATTGGGCTACGGATGTAAGCTAACGTGGAGAAGCGCCCCCCTCTGCCTGTTAAAGCTAAGCTTGTAACGGTTCCCCGCGGCGAGTGTAAACCTATGACAGGTGCGAGTGGCAAGGCACGTTTTATAAGTGTATGTATGGTAGTTGCTCCGCGCGTCGGGCACCGACCTGGCCTCCTCGATCTGATGGTTCAGCGTGCGGAACTCGGGGCTGTCGCGGCGGCTGCGCTGCACGCCGCCCGCGGCGCCGCCCACGCCCTGACAAGCGACACATTCGATGCACTATATTCCGCTACATTGCTTCTCACTCGCACAAGGACCTCTCCATACGAGTAGTATCCGACTGAGGCCAGACAACAGTTAAGCGTTGGCGGCTGGCTCCCCGACCGCTTCGCGCTCGGGCGGTACACGCACGAGTCCGCACGCACACGGGCACGCACCTGCTCGGGCGCGGGCAGCACCTGCTGGAGCGCGGCGGCGAGCGCGAGCCGCAGCGGCGGCGGCAGGTCGCGCTCGGGCTGCGCCACGATGTGCTTGGGGACGCGCGCGCCGCACAGGAACTGCGCCACCTCGTCGCTGAAGTGGTTGCAGTTGTGCTCCAGCAGCCGGTAGGCGGCGCCCCTGCCGCGGGCGACACGCGTTACGATCCTTGTCTGCGTAGGCATACCTGCGCGTGCGCTGCGGCAGGCGCGCTCACTCACGTGTAGGTGGTAGTGGCCAGGCTCTGCAAGTACTCCACGAACACCTGGTAGGGCACGAAGGTGACGCCCAGCCGCTCCACCTGGCGCGGCTCGCCCAGCTGCGTGCTGCCCTGCAATGTCCGTCGCGCAGTCAGAACGATGGAACGTGCTCTGTCGGAACGCTACGGATCGGACGTTTCGGACAAATTGCAAGGCGTGCGTCTGAGCACGTACACGTATTCATTTATCTATTACAATTCGCTGGACCTTTTGCGCGTTCCGGAAAACATTCAGGCCCGGCACAGCGCTTCAGTTCGGAGCAGTCAGCGGACAGGGGAGTGTCGAGCTCGTAGGGAGACATGTAACATATTAAATACTATAGAATGCGCTGATACAATTATCTTCACCTATTCCGCATCTGTACCTAGACGAGGGCAGATTCCAGCGCGGTGCGGTGCGGGGCGCGGCGGGGCGCGGCGGGGCGCGGCGGGGCGCGGCGGGGCGCGGGTGCCACAAATAAACGCCACCTCAATATCTGCACAGCTGCGCGACGACGCGCGGAGACACGTCGCGGGCGCCGCTTGTACCTCTCCATGCTCAAATTTACTGCGCAACAAAAGCTAGTTACGTTTGCACTTTCAGAGAACTCCTGCGTGGGTCGGCCGGGCTGGAGTCGGAGCGAACGCTTGTCGGGCTGCGTCACGGTACGAGCGGGACGGCGGCAGGTGCGGCGCTGCGCGTGCTCTTGGCGTTGGAGTTGCGAGAATTAAGACCAGAATAAACACGTCGAGTGTGGCGTGGGCACGCGGTGCCGGCATGTTGGGCCGGCTCGAATTTAGAGCCGTAAACATAAGACGTTTGACGATTTTTCGCCCGAGAGAACGACCTCCCCTGACCACGACCGGCCGCCGCCGCGCGGGCCTCGGATTGTGCACCGTCTTGGTGGTCGTCGTCACTACATGCGATAAGAACTTTACAAATCGTTATTGTTGTACCCGCGGCGACGGCGCTGCGTACACGCGGTGCAACTGAATGTCGAGTGGGCACTGCCCGCAGGCACTTCCGCCTTGCTTGCTCCGCGCCTTTCTTGCGGCGGAAATAATAGTCCTTCCGTCGGCTCATATTGCGCCGCTTTATTTACATTCCACGATACATTTGCTTCTAGAAGTCTTGTCTTCCCGGACTACGCGCGCGGCGCCCCCGCACCCCGCACGTCGCACCCGCTCGCGTCGCCGGCGGGACGCAAATAACAGCACAGCGTAACGAAAATAAACAATCTAAAAATACAAAGGCGCCAAAGATTCAAATACGTAATCCATACTGCAGGACGCTGCCACGTGCGCCGGCACGGGCCGCGCCGCGCGACCTCTTCCCGCCGTTCACAATACGGACATCGTGTCCCTGCCGCTAGTCCAACGCCGGAGCTGGTGGTGCTGCGCGTGCAGCCGGCGGGCGCAGTGCTCGACGTCGGCCGAGGGCCCCGCCGGCTGCGACTGTAGTGAGTGGGGGGGGTGCTTACCGGCGCGCACGTGGTGACGCCGCTGCCGCCGTAGAAGTACTCGCGGCCGAAGACCACCAGCGAGGTGTGCCACACGCCCTCCACCTGCCGCCCTGCGCAAACGCACATTCGACGCACTCAGTGGATGCTGCTCTCCGACTACAAGGCACACGGCTGCACACTTAACAACTTCACGGGGGCAGAACCAATCTGTTAGCTGATCTCAACAACATAAACTTTACGAAAATATTCCGTTTGTCGTTTAGATCTCTTCTTTGGAACAATAACAGGTTGGAAAGAGTTAAAAAACCATACAAGTACCCATGCGGCTTCCACTTAAGTTTATGAATGAATGAATGAAAACTTTATTGTACATAAAACAATTACATATACAGGCTATGAGACAAAATTGTACAAAGGTTTTATCTCGACATGATTTAAATGACTTTTAACTTATTTCAATATGTAGGTCTTCACACACGCACACATGTGCTTATCAAATATGTTATTAAAAAAGCCTAAAACATGATGTAATTAAAAAACTTAAACTCATTGTAAGTGTGAGTGTTACGGAACAGGAGAAGGGGAACAACAGAGCAAGAGAGGAACAGCACCTTCTAATTTAGCCCATCTGGCTATTATTTGTGACCCAAAAAGCTGTAACATCCAAAAAAAAGACTTAGTGCTACTAGAAAGCAATTATTTAAAATTTAAAAATGTATAAGGCATATGATTGAATGTTGTTTATAGTTTATAATTTATACCATTTACATAAGTAAACCTTATCCGGATGTCAAACAAAATTGTAATTTCGAAAGTGCCATGTGCATTCAAATATATGTTTGAACATCTTACCAAGGATGGCGGGGGACAGTAGTGAGGCGAGCCCATTTGTCAAGTCATATATGTACAGGTCCACTGGCACCCCACCTTCTTCCTCTGCCATAGCTTTCTCTTAATGAATCAGGAAAATTCCTAAAATGTTCCATATGACCACTATTATTACGTTTGTAATAATTATAACACATAACACACCAGGTATATTTGAGTGTATGTTATTTTAATTTATATCTCTGTTATGAAAATGACTTGGAGACTTTAAACCATCAAGTTCGTTTATTTTAACAATTAAAACAATGTATATTCTCTTTAAACATTTCACAAACACTAATGAAAAAAAATGAAATTTAATATTTTTACACAGCATTAAGTTTTAAAGTACACTTCTATATTACGAGGTAGTGCTGGCGTGCTGGCGCGTCGGGGTGCGAGTGGGCGAGGGCACGAGCGGCGCGCTGCTGCCGACGGGATACCTGCCCGGTGTCCGCGCGCGCGACAAATCGGTCGCGCACTAAGTCTCGCGTTGCACTTTACCATATCATTAGCAGTAACGTTTCGCGCGACTGCTTACTTGCTGTTTCATTATCTATACGAGTCATTTATATCCTCCTTCTAATAATTATGAACATTATTGATCTACAGGTTATAGACCGATAGTTACTCACCTAGGACAAACAACAAGTACCAAAAACGTTTAAATTTGAAATTCCCTCGCAAAGGTGTTACTGAAGTCCAAAATTAAAAATAGCCCCTATTTCTATTCCTTTCATTTCCTAAGTAATTTATATCATCATTTCATTTGATCTTAGGCTGATTTGACAAAATCTAATGATAAATAAATGACATTGACGTTACCAGTTTTGTACTTCGTCGATAAATGTATAATGTTATTTGTTAATGCACACTAATTTGTTAATGTGACAAAATTACATCATTGTACATTATATTATAAAAGTGAGAAGAAAAATTGTAGTAATTTAATAATATATCTTTTTTGTGAAAGCAATACTTTAATAGATTTTTAAATGATTCATAATTATAAAAAACATCCAAGGAAATTTGTTTTGATTTCTTATGCTAATAAATCTATGGTAAAAAACTAAATGAGAGTGCAGGTTGCTACCAGTCTATGGTCAAATCCTGAACGAAAAGTTGTTGGTTGTTATGTTCTGTCATGTCATTGTCATTTAGTGCTGGTGTATATAGATAATTTGCCAAAAACACAATGTCGGGACCTAAGAAAATGGTATGTTTGTTATAAAATAAAATTTATGTAATTCATATATGATACCTCCACAGTATGTCTTACAGCATGCTGAGATTTATATTATCATATCTTAAGAATTCGTGTATTATATACGTACATTTTTAAATTTACTGAAAAGTGTTGTCAGTAAGCATATAATAATAAGACTAAATTCAGTAAATAGATGCATTTAGTTTTAACTTAAAGGTCCGTTCCCAGTGATAGTGACTCAGCAATTTGCAGTTGTCATATAAGAACAGACAAAAGGTAAAGTATACCGTAACACTATATTGATGACTACGAATATGTTTACAGACGCTGCGTGTGCAGTCGCCAGAAGGAACGTCGCGCATAGAAGTGCTGGAAACAGATGTGACGTCACAGCTGTACGAGCGCGTTTATGAAACCCTGCATCTCAACACTTTCGGATTTTCACTTCATCGCGACCGCCAGCGCAAGGAGGAGATTGTGTCAAGTAAATCACGCCAACTTCGCGAATATGGCTTGCAGCATGGGGACATGCTTTACTTGAATCCAGTGAATGGAGCAGTGCTGTTTGATCAGCCTTCCACTAGTACAGAGGTAAGATATTGAAAGCATATTCTAACTATGTGATATATTTTTTTGATTAATAATTTATAATGTTGAGAAGATTTTTTTTTGTATACCTTTGCTCACTACACAAAACATATTGTATTTCATATATATATTTGTGTACCAAGTATGTGCATGTTCCTCACAATTATGTTCACTTTGTTACATATTGCTACATAATTTCTACTGTAGCCACAGTCTAAAATATGGAAAATATTCTTTACTACAGGATAGAGAACATTATTGTGAATAATAGTTGTTGTGAGAGCACTTATTAAGAAGCATTGGTGCTGATTTTGTTTAATGATGCAGTATCATGAGATGACTCTGCCCTTGAGAGTGCAAGTGTCGTGCATGCATGGTGACTCAGTTTGCTTGCAAGCAGTTAAAGCAATTGTTATAGAATGGCCCTTGTTATTTAATTGAACACATTTCTGTTTAAAATTTCTGTACTGCAATGTTTATTCATCAGGAAAATGGCAAAGTATTTAGTGAGGGAGTAGAAGCAGGACCTTCCACATCTGCTGCCCCTGCACAAGCTGCTGCACCTGCCCCACAGAAGCCGGAGGCTCCGGAAGAGGATGAGGTAGACCTGGAGTTATACAAGCTGCCGGGAACTATTCAGAGGCAACGAGATGACAAATTGTAATTACTACATCATGCTAAACATTCTAGAATAACTGTTATTACAGAAGGACTAATGTGATGGATGTTCAGTGCGACCAGATACATGTTATTCTTACACTGGTAATTTCTTGTGGCAGATGCCGCCACAACTCCAAGGGGTGCTGTGTACACTGCTCGTCACTGGAGCCGTGGGACGAGGGCTACTTGAAGGAACACAACATCAAACACATGTCTTTTCACTCTTACTTAAGGAAGATAACATCGGGAAAATTTGTTTCTCTAGATGAACTTTCGTGCAAAATTAAACCAGGTAAATGTTATTTAATCACATTTTGAGCATGGTATGCTTGATAGCTTTTGTTGTCAGCAGTGTTCGCAGGTGACTTTGTGGCATTGTATCTCATGACACTACAAAGACATGAGCTTACTGCAGCCACACTGATCCGCAGTTTACTCAGTTTTGTATGATACTGTATATTAAATCATGTATTCACAGATGGACTTTAATGATAAATTTTATCAGGCCTTTTGCTGTTGAAAATGCGTCACATTTATTGCCCCCAAAGACAAGTTGTCTTGCTCGCTCTCCTCTCTAGCCGTGTGGCATTTTCCCAGGGTGCAAGGAGCACCCGCCGTGGCCGCGGGGCATCTGCTCCGCTTGCCAGCCGAGCGCCGTGACGCTCAACCGGCAGCCGTACCGTCACCTCGACAACGTGCTGTTCGAGCGCGCGGCGCTGGTCGAGCGGCTACTGGCCTACTGGCGCGCCACCGGCCACCAGCGCCTCGGCTTCCTCTACGGACACTACGAGCGACACCCCGACGTGCCGCTCGGTGCGTATGCCGCTTCCAATAAAAAACGATGCAAGTCTTCTTCGAGAGCACGCTCTCGAAGAAGACTTGCATCGCTGCGGGGGCTGCGCGCGGACGGGACGCAGTTGTATAACCGTGGGCGTGCGCGTGCGCAGGGATCCGCGCGCGGGTCGCCGCCGTGTACGAGCCGCCGCAGGAGAGCGGCCGCGACTCCATCACGCTGGGCGAGGAGCCGCACGCGCCGCTGCTGGCGGAGTTGGCGCGCCGGCTAGGCCTTCGCCGCGTCGGCTGGATGTTCACCGACCTTCTGCCCGACGACCTGGCCGCCGGCACGGTGCGCCAAGTGCGGTCAGTGCTTTCTGTTGACCTACACGTGCAGTACAGATAGGGACATAACCCGTAGACGTCGACAATGAGTGCCATTGTTTCGCTGCAGCGGGGTGGACACGCACTTCCTGTCCGCGCAGGAGTGCATCACCGCCGGCCACTACCAGAACCTGCACCCCAACGCGTGCCGGCATGCCGCCTCCGGCTACTTCGGCTCCAAGTTCGTCACCGTCTGCGTCACAGGTGACCACTTCAAGTTTCGTAATGTCCCGCCCGTGGCTTGTGCGGGCTACAAGTTCGTTGACACCGAACAGGGTACTTGCTAACGAATGTACGCGCGCAGGTGATAGCCAAAAGCAGGTGCACCTGGAGGGGTACCAGGTGTCGGGGCAGTGCCAGGCGCTGGTGCGCGACGGCATCCTGCTGCCCACTCGCGACGCGCCCGAGCTCGGCTACATCCGCGACTGCAGCCCGCAACATTACGTGCCGGACGTCTACTACAAAGTCAGTCCCCCATTGCACAGAGCTCGATTCCGCGTTAAGCAAACATGACGTGCTAATCCATGCGACCGCGCCGCGTGCAGGAGCGCGACGCGTACGGCAACGAGGTGGGCGTGGCGGCGCGCCGCGTGCCCGTCGCCTATCTACTGGTGGACGTTCCGGTGGGCGTGGCGCGACAGGCGCCGCCCGCCGTGGCCGCCCCCGCAGCGCCGGCTGCCGCCGCCGCGTGGCCGCCCCGCTCGCTACGCGCTCTGCACTACCACCTGCAGTCTGCGCCGTCATTCCTGGAGGTTCGCCCTGAGCACACCGCGCCCGCACCCGCCCGAAAGCAACAAGTATAACGAATGTTTGAACGTGAACAAAAGCATGGCGCACCGCTGTCCGTAGGCGATGTCGGAGCTGCACGTGCTACTGTACCTGTGCACCAACGAGGCGCTGCCGCTGTCGCTGGAGTGCGTCGCGCCGCTGCTGCAGGCGGTGCGCGAGCGCGACGCTGCCGCCGCGGAGCGCTGGCGCGCACAGCCGCAGCCCGCCACGCTGCTGCAGCTGGCGCGCGCCGCCGCCGACGTGGACGCGCCGCCGCCGAGGTGCGAGCCCCCTCACACCACACGCCACTCCACACCACACCACACCACACCACACTCGCGGCGGCGCCACTCCGTGCCGGGAGCGCGCGCACTCACAAAACTCCGTTTTAATACTCTGTGTGGTCCGGAAGTGAGTTGGACCGCGACTAACGCTAACGTTACGTTGACGCGCGGCAGTGCGGCGGCCGGCGGCGTGTGGACCTGCGCGCTGTGCACCTACCACAACGCGGCGGCTCTGCACGCCTGCGAGATGTGCGCGATGCCCAGGTGAGTGCGGCCGCGTGCCCGCGTACAAGCAGCGACTGATCCGAACCGGCGGCACAGGTACGAAACAAAGCTCGGCCGCGCGTGTCCTGTAAGACAGTCCATTTATTTATTCCGACATCTGGCTCAGGGTTTTTGAACTAGTTTAAGACCTACTTTTGTATTTGTACTTCGCATGAGACTTGCTTATCCCCACGGGCCGCTACGCGCCCGCTCTCCGGCCGCGGTAGGACTTTGAGAATTACGATCGGAGACATTTATTATTAATAATATCGAGAGCAGTGCCGCAGCGGGTCGTAGGGCGCGTGTCGAGTGCCTGGACGCGTCAGTGAGCGCGGCGTGTGCGTGCATGTTGCAGGACCGACGGCATGTAGGCGGGCCGCCGCCCGGCGCAGCGCGCGCCCCGCCCCCCGCCCCCGCGCGCCGCGCCACGTGTCGCGCGCGCCTCCGTTATCTTCTTCGAGCAAGACTATTTAAAAAAAAAATCGATTCTTTATTATTGTTCACACCTTGCTTTTTATTTTTAATGTCACCCGAAAGTTACTACCCCTTTATATTTCTCCGGATCAGCCGAATTCCGATCGACTGCTACACGCGACGCCGCCCCGCCTGGACTACAGCAACAGTACACTGGTTACGTTCCTCGACGCGGAGCGCCCGGCGCTTCGCCCCCGTCTCCGCGCACCCCCCGCGCGACGAGCCTTTAGGCCCGCGGCGTCATCGTTTCCCTTAAACTGTGTATTATACTACTGAATTATTATACATAAGGTGTAAATACTGAAAATTTATCGCCAAAAAACTATCGTTTTGGAAATTTCCGTTTTTCATTTCACCGCACTCGTTACGTTCCCGCCGCTTTAAGCGCGCCGCCGCGCCGAGTGGCACATTGCAGGAATGCTGCGGTAGCTTTAGGCGGGCTGCTACCGCGTGCGTTGGCGCTAGAAAAGAGAAGGCGACAATCGGCGCGCGAGCTGCTGCAGCTCGATGGCAGCAGGCGCAGAACGAGCGGTCGACGTGCCCGCCGCCGCCGGAAAGAGACGGCCATATATAATTAATGGGAGCGACTGAAATGCAAACAGCTGAACATATCGCTGACCGGCGTCCACTTTATGTAATCCTTGCTTGGGAAGGAATGACGCCCGTGAGCCGAGTAATGACTCGTCAGCCATACAAGTTAACGACTTACATTTGACAACTCTAAACAACGTTCTACTCTATAATCCCCGATGAATTTTAATTTTGCCAAATCTCGCATTTAAGAAGGTTTAAAGTGCCAATGTCGCAAAACCACTTTTTTCTTTTAATTTTATTAAGTAAAAGAAAATTGTAGTCAGTCGCAGATAACCGAGTGATCGTCCAATGTTATACAATATAGAGGGAAGAGCGGACCTGAGCACGAGTCTTGTGTGACCTTCGCGTCGATATTTAGTGTTGGCGTTGGCGCTAGAGCGCCGGCCGTGCTCGTAGTGTCCACGAGCTATTTTATCGAAAGCTTTTGCGGAGGGAGCACGCTAGCGCGCCACTCGGCGGCCGTGCAGCGCGTGTGGCTACAATGAAATGAAGCAATGCCTTTTGTAAAAATATTTATTTATTCATTATTTACAATTTAGTGCGGGCGCGCGCGCACACGGCACGGAGCCCGCGGGCCGGCGGGTGTGCGGCCTGCGCGCGCGCAGGAGGGCGCTGGGCGCGCCGTACGTTTACTTTTTATTTACAATTTAGATCATTTCGTAAATCTTTTTTTTTTTTTTGTTTCGTTCACATAGAGTATACACTAGAAATCAAGTTCTCAGCCGATCGCCCATCCGCACGAGCGTTCACACACCATTAAGCCATCATATATATGCTGCTATCACATTGAATAATCTAATAATTAATTATTTTACATACACTTATGTACAAAACACGTCGAGGAGCAGACTCGTAGAGCGCTACGAACCACCGCCTCGACTGAACCGAATCGATGCGTAACTTGCAATATGATGCAATACAATATAATACAATACAATACAACACATACATAGATTTGGTAATACGTCACACTACACGAGCCCCGCCGCAGCGCGCGCGCCGCGTGCTGCTGCGAAATGTAACGAGTCCTGTACGTGGAGGCTTAGAGCGCGCCCAAAGCGCGCGTAGGACAGGGCGCGGCGCGGCGGCGCGGCGGGGGCGCGGGGTCAAGGTTCCAGTCGACATTTAGTGATCGCGGGCGGGGCGAGCCCGGCGACGCCGCAGAACGAGTCACTAACAACACAATGACATGGGGAGTTTACGTCATTTTGTTGTTAATTGTTATATTTTCGCCCGAAAACGTTACAAATAAATATGGAGATTTACTAATTTGATGAATAACGGATCGGGGTTGAGTTAAATACGGGGGTAGCGTTCTGCCACGCCGCGAGTCTTCGCGCGATGGTAGGAGGGCCGCGGAGGGCGCCTACTCGGCGGGCGGGGCGGCGGCGTCCTGCGCGGGGGCGGCGGCGTGGTGCGGCGCGCGCATGGGCGGGAAGTGCAGCGGGTCGCGCAGGTCGAAGGCGCCGCGCGGCGGGGAGCCGCTCACCGCCGCGCCCAGCTCCAGCGCCCGCTCCGAATCTGCACGCACACACAGCGGCACTCAGTGGGGCTACGCGCGGCGGCAGCCGACGCTGGCGCCACCTCGCCACGCGCACGCGTTCGCACGACGCTTCGTATGCCGCATGCTCACAAGCACCCTTCACCCAGGGCGGACAGCAATTTCACAACAAACCTTCGAGAGACACTCAGTTCTTGGGGGTGAATTCGAGCTCATGTGGGATTTTTGCCTACTGAAACCCTCTAGACGGACATCCTCAGTGCATCAAGGGGACGAGGGAAAGGCGTAGCCCAATTGGTAGGCTCGTTGTGCTGCGGCGACCTCGAGATCATTTTGTTTTGCGGTTCGCGGCTGTCCCACCGGCGAACTGCGAGCCCGCTGGTAGCATACCCTTGCAGTCCAGCGGGCTCCCGCTCTCCCTCCTCCGTCCCCGCGGGCCTGAAGATCACTAGCTATTGACGCACTGGGCGGCAACATCTTCAGGCGCCGTGTATTGCGTGACGCCTAACGAAAGCGATAACAATTGTAAACTCGAAGAGTGGTGGCAGAGACCCCAGCGGACGAGTTTGGGCAAGCAGCCGCCGAGCTTTGTTCAGCCTACGCGCCTGCGCCCCGGCATCGTCGCGCACCCGCATGTACTCTATAAGGAGCACGGGTATGCTCAGATCCCCATTGGATTTTGTAGTTGCGGGGCGCGGCCGACGTCATGCCGCCTCGGATTCTTTAAGAGCTAGTGTGTAAGCAAGTCGCGACTGTTCGAGAGCTCTCGTGCTATACTTACGGGCTCGCCGCTGGCACCGACCTGGCGGGCGGAAGAAAGAAATGACAAAAGATCAAGACACAAGAGCGGGCCGCACCCGAGCCGGCGCTGGACCGACACGAGCGCGCCGCGACGCCGGGGCGTAGGGGGATCTGGCTGGGACAGCGGGCCGGGTCCGTTGAAGCCGCGGGATGGGCGGGACGTGCGGGGAGCGGATCGGTGGTGGTGCGGGCACGTGGATGTGTGCGGGCGTGTGGGGGTGTGTGGATGCGAGTGAGCGTGCAGGTACCTGTCATGAGGTCCGCGCGGCGCCCGCGCAGCGCGCCCGCGTAGCTGCCGCCCGCCGCCGCTGCGGGAGGCACACATCAGCGGACCAATACCGGCGGCGGCGCGACACCGCCGCCCTAGCGCCGCGCCCCCCACCGCCCCCGAAGCCCTTCGCGGGACCCGAGGCGTGGCACCGCTCGGCCACGACAGCGAGACGGCCGTTGGAGGCTCTTACATTCAATTTTAAGCACGAGGACGGTCTCGGCACCGTCCTATCCACCTCGCGAGCGAGAGCGCGCCGCGGGGCGTGGCGGGGGCGGCGCGAGGGGGCGGCGGCGGTCCGCTAGTAAAGGGAGCGACGGGGTCTAGCCAAACGTAGCCGCGCTCTACTCAATAATCTCAATAAATATATTATTATAATTATAAACTATAAAAGTATGTGGACATACATACATGTTATAAATAATGCAAAATGACTGGAGATCGATAGCAAGGGGTGATGTCTGGCGTTTTGATTGAAGTTAAAAAGAAGTTGTGTGTATGAAAGTGAAGTGTGAACTATATAAATAAACATAGATATATACAGGGACGAGGCTGCAGTGTATATAAGGCATCAGTTGTAGGGATTGAGTGCGGAGTCGGGGGACAGAGGAGCATGATGCACGGGGCGCGGCACAGGAGGGAGCTGTGGGGCGGCGGCGCGAGGCGGAGGCCGAGTGCGACCGCGCCTCGCGCCCGGCCCTGTGCT
>DWQX01004931.1:0-14006 GCA_018245475.1 Pharmacophagus antenor
CCACCGGTGGTACGCGCCGCCGGATAAGACAGTATAGCGCGGGCCACCGGTGGCCCGCGCCGGCTTCAACGTGTTAATAAGTCATCAAAGTGAAAATAATAAACATATTAAGATATGATAATTGTAATGCATCACAGGCACTGCAGCGGGCGGCGCAGCCGTTTGTGGAGCGACTGCGGGGCCGAGTATGGGAATGATGGGAGGTGGGGTAGCAGGACAAGCACGATCCCCCACCAGCACGCGCACCCCACTTTCCGTGCCGCAGCCCGTAGCAACACAAACGATAACTAAAGCTCCTGTATCGTCTGGTAAGATTTTTAAAAGAAAAGACTACGGTCAAATGTTTAAACAATGTGTAATATTATTATAAATTGAATAAACCGCATGAGTTTATTGCATAAGACGAAAAATTTAGAGCTCTATAATTTGAATCTTTCGGCAGTCAAATTAACTCAAACTAATATCTCTTACATCAAATAGACCGCATAAAAATACTATTATGAGAGCACAGTGTTAACAATTAATAATTAACGTTGATTAGTAATATATTATTACTAACAATCTGCATTTATCTACACATACCCTAAAAATAAAAATGAACACCTTTTAACATTTGAGGTAAAAAGTGTATTTAACTCTTTGTATATTTTTTTTGTTATGTAATGATTATTGTACATATGCATCTTATCTAAACATGAAAAGTAAAATAATATAATTTCGGAAGTAATCAAAACAATATTTTAAGCTTTAATATATTTTTCGAGTTACTTTTAAAAAAAATTATTCTGACCCAAAGCACAACAGACTTCTTTAATTGCGTACTTTTCATGATACTGATTTAAATTAAAATGTAAATTTTAACCGATATGTGATTTTTAATAGAAAATTACACAAAATTAACTACACTTTTGACCCCTTAGTAATTACCTAAGATCTACAAAAACCCATGATACACCCAAGACTTAATTTGACCATAAGCAACACACAAAAACAAGCTACAATTCAATAACAAATTGACTACTTAATTTAATCATATTTTTACTATTTTAGTAAATTAATAAGGTAATAAACGGTGATTGCCCTACTAGAAATTTAATAGAAGCTATTTGTTAAAAATACTTAGCACTACTTTTATAATGTGTATGCAAAAAAAAAACAAAACAGGGCGGTAATTTAAGTATAACGTATAGTTGTGAGTACAAAAGTACGTAATGTAATGTTAATTACATCGTTTTACATAAGTATAATTATTACAATAAAAACTATATCGGTCACTCTACAATCATAGTTTGTGATAACTTTCCTTGCCTTTGAGTACTAGAAGCTCCGTAAATCATTTGATTTACCGACCTTCATTGCATAGTATTAGGTTGCATTGTAAGTTAATTAGGTAATTAAAATTAATTGCCGATATAACTTACGATGCAACCGCTTTATAAGATCATGTCCTCAACGACTGTAGTTGGAAACTATAAATTTCTCCAAATAAAGGCTGGAGATAAACTGTTTATAATATTCAAATTTCTTATTCGAGAAATTAACCAATGACTATGCTTGCAAATCGATAATAAAATGAACTATTTACCAATATATTATATGTATGTAATCAAGATTAATTTCACCCCTGAAAATTATAATCATGTTAACTCGACTTTTCTTAGTTTCGAGGTTGTATGATTGTCACATGTCATGTCACAACTCATTAGCATTGCCATTTTTTAGATAATAATTGGTTACGGTCACTGTATCATACATTAATCAATATAGAAGGATAAAAGGTAATCAGTATATGTGTATTAGTAATATCAGTAGTCCATTACCTTAATTCAGCAAAGTTGTTTCACAATAAATAATTATTTTTTTATAAACATTAACTATTTTTTACATTCACTGCCTATGAAATGTGTTTCGTTATAAATTATAATTTAATTACTTTGTTTTTCTACTTATATGCAAACATAATGTATTTATTGTTATTTTTTATTTAATTACACATAATTTAATTTGGTATTAAAAAAATTGTGTAAAAATCTGGGATTATGGTTTATATACATATACTTATTATATAGAGTATAATTATCGTGCTACAGTTCTATATCATTAACACTAGATTTGCCGATAGATTTTTATGGTTTTCTTTTCGTGTCTGTAGTAATTTTGTGCATTATTGTATTCTTATTCCTACTGTTTTGCAATAAAATGTGTAGAACAATTTTGCTAAAGGCAGTATAAAAAAATAAAAATGTCACTCATATTATTATACGAAACTTTTTATCTAAAGTAGATCCGTCAAAATGACGGCTCCAGTAAATCTAAGGGTTAATTGGTTATAAAAACGTTAACAGTCATCGATAAAAAAAATAATTTCATTACAGCCGAATCGTCGGACACGACTTGGGCGGGTGAAGAGGACTTCGTGGTGGTTGAGGCGACGGACAGCGGGTCCGCGGAGTGCTCGGGGCAGTCGTCGGGATCCGAGGCGGCGCCTCGGCCACGCTCGCTGGCGCTGACGCCCGCCTCACCCGCCTCACCTTCGCTCCCCGACACGCATCCGGCGTTAAGGGTAACTAACTACCTAACTACCTTCAAGTAACTTTACATTGACTAAAAATAATAATCTATTAAGTCAAAATAAGCAACAATATTCAAAAGAATTCGTTTTTAAATGAAAAATAAGTTATTCTATTATGCGAATTATCACTTCGGTGTTTAACCGATTTTTGTTTTATTTTGTTGATAAGATCGTTTCGTAAGAATTTATTCAATAACGCCGTAATTATATTTCTAAACAAGTATCATCTTAAAACATATAATTTCAATACTTTTAATTATAAAATGTACGCTCATTACTTCCTATATAAAAAGTATATTTATTTGTTGCACACCAGAATCCCTTAACTCTCGCCTCAAACGTGCCCAGATCACAACCAATCGACGTGCTTCGATCGAACAATAATCGAAATCCAGCCAACATTGGGTCCCTATCTCCACCTTCAGTAAGTTATCTGATAGAATGTACTAATAGCAACTTTTGTATTTACATTAACTCTAGTAAAATAACTATAGCGTACTGATTCTAGTAGTCTTATATATAGTTGTATTTACAATATCTCACATCGAATATATTGAAATTCAATATTGAAATTAATAATAGCATACGGTATTTGAAAATAAATAATACTATCATTTTATCTAGTTCATGCGGATCAATCGAAAAGCGGAACATCACGGATCAATTTCCAATAAAAAATTTAAATTCTTTGAAAAATCAATAAGACACCTTAGTGCAACAAAAAACGGTTAAAAATGTATAAAGTAAATTTTAACGTTAAAAAGTAAATCTCATAATGACGTTTTTAACAAAAAAAATTAACCTAGGATAAATAAATTATAAGAGTACACAAAAATTCTAAATCAACGGAATGTTTTTTTAAATGTTTATGACTCCAACTTTATAGTAATTCTCCTACCGATCTTAGTAGGAATCCTTAAAAAGGAGCTCTTTTTAAAAAAATATTCGCAGTCATATGCGAAACTCAAAAAAGATAAGAAGTTGCATCATAAACTTAAGTACCTCCTCGTTGTCGTTAGTTAAAAATTGAATAGATCTGATCCCTTATATATTCAGGTGCCGTTCACGATGGGCACGCCGCCTTCGACGCGCCGACGCAGCGCCTCCGGCAGCTCGCCGCCGCCCTCGCTCTGGCAAGTGTCCCCCACTAACGCCAGTCCACTTCGCAGATCAGGTATTTGTTATTCTACCTACTATCTTACATTTTATAAAGTCAAAGTTGTATTCATTATCTATACAGTTCTGACTGATTTCACTGACCCACTTATTTATCAACATACAGACTAAATATCCTACAGACATGAAATTTGGAGGATGTTTTCTTTGTGAGATATACAGGTCTTGACTTAGAATGTTCAAATTGCAATGAAAATGTTTTTTTTCCGAGTCGATTGTTTTGAAAATTTGTACACACTGATGGGGTATTAATATTAAATAATAAAAATTAACCACGTCCAAAGCAGCGGGCGGGTGAGGGATAGTTCTTATATACATATTCATATATATGGCTTCATAGCCGTTGTAACCATAAAAAGTTATACATCGAACATAATTGGAAAATACTGTGATTTGCCATGCAGATGCACACGGTTTGTTATGTATTAAACATATATATAATACATTACCTAGGTTCGTCCCCTCCGGTGTCGCTCGCACTGAAGGCGAGCGGAGAGGCGGCGTCGCCGAAGCGCGGCGCGCTGCCTGACGCGCTGCTCCGCGGCCTCAAGATGCACCAGCCCGACCCACCCGTCTACATACCCAACCTCCAGGAGGATACCATACTGGCGGTACGTAGCGCACCTCGCGCACACAACGGACGCGCTAAAAAACTAACATAATATCGACGTGAAGAGATATAAATACCTTTCGGCATACTAGCGCCTACCTATTAATTAAAAGACTATGTTATACCTATTTTCCGAATTTTATTAAAATCCTTATATTCAATGTTGTTATATTCAATGTATTACTTACATGTTTTCAAAAAAATGCACATTTTTCATAGTTCATTCATTTTTCACCTGGTAGTCAAGCTCATTATTGTTCTGGCCAATAGTGTGTTAATACGGTATGATCAAAAACAATAATATCTTTAATTGAAATTTATACTTTTAGACAACTACAAAGTTTTTATTTTGTCACGTAATATAAATGATTAAGTAGAAAAAGTTCAATATCTTTTGATGATTCCACGTCATAGCTCTATCAAATATTTTAAGTAATTTACAACATTATGAATGATTCAACTGAGAAGTATTATTAAATTATAATAAAACTCAGAAATAAGAGATCATACTTTTTAGAGTTCATAATAGAGTTGTTTATAGTGAGTAAAATGTGTTGTTGCAAAATGTGTAAATTTTGATTTCAGGAGGAGCATAGCAAAGTTTTCTCTCAACTTAACTTTGTCCTCATGCTCGCTGAACTACTGTCCGATCTTGCTGTCTCATGTGGGGCGCCAATCGCTGCTCTCATGGACACTTCAGATGGTATTTTTTTTAATAAATTACTTGAATAAAACTAACAAACAATACCTCCTTTTCTCATTAGATGTTATCATAATGTTTAAAAATGTGCACAAAATTTATGAATATTATAGACCGACTACACCTGCACCTACTTACATCTTGACTGGAGCCTATCGATATAATGGTAGTAAACCTACCTCTTATACCAAAGGTCGCGGGTTCGTTTTTCGTTCAAAACAATTATTGATGTGATTAACATTTTCGTTTGTTTTGTGCCTACTTTATTTAACAATATCTTCGCATGTATCGGCCTCTAATGAGCAATGCCATTGGTGCTGCTTAGCTACCTTTCTTGTGATCAGTGTACTATATGTGAAAAATATCCAGTATATTAACAACTTCATCTACCATAAGATGGGATCGTGGTTAAGCACTAGACTTTTTTTTGTGCTTGTATCGGTGCGGCGGTGCAGAACGTTGCGGCTCGAGCGTGCGACTGGGGCTGCTCGTGCAGGCGATGCAGGCGCTGGCGGCCGGACTGCGGCTCGCCGCCGCGCACTACCGCACGCGCACGCTGCAGCCGACGCCGCAAGTCCGCAACGGTAACATCTAGCCACCGCACTGCATCGTCACACTGTTTTATTTGGCTATAGAAATTCCGCAGACGTTGGCATGCCAATGTATACTTATTTTATTATCTGTAACAGATATTCAGTACGCACCATCTGTCGTTATGAATATTGATTGAATACTAATATTGAATAGCTATGTATCTACTAGCGAATAGCAGGAAAGTGGATAAAGAGAAAACATTATATTCCTTAATAAATTATACATACAAACTAATTTTTATAGTGATTCGTTGTCTAATGATGTCGAAATTTCACTGTTTATCCTAATTAAGTTTAATGTAATGAGTTATCTGTTCTATTTATTTATTATCTAATTAATAAACAAATTGTGTACTTTACAACAGGGTATTACACAAGCAAAATTGTCGGCAGATGCCTTTTATAAAAAACTAAGAGAATAACCAAACACATTGCATGAATATATGAAATTATAAATAAAATCCAGACATCACATGTAGGATTTAAATAATGTTTATTACTGTCAATTAAAATAAAAATATTGCATTACCTCAAATGCAGTAAAAGATCACTTTGTTCTCAGTTGTTTCTCTGATGAATGGCAAGTACAAGTGGATCGTGAACGAATCGAGGAGACTACATGAAGCCGGCGTCACCCCCGCTATTTGTGATAAAATTCTATACGAACATGCTATTGAACTGGTAAGTTTTATTCACTACAACGTAACAAACTAGATTAATTTTAAATGTTCTTATATAAACCGCGACTTATTATATAACAGAAAAAAAATCAGAACAAAATTTTTTTACACAATTTGTCAATATCCTTGACTCTTTATTTAAATTTATATGGAATCTTTTAACTGTTACTTAATAATATATTGCTTATTTAAATATTTATTCTAAAGCAAAAACGGTAGATATAGGTGACTAGACTTATTTTAATTTGTTGAAAGTTGTGTCCTTTACTTATTGAATTTAGTATTCTGTACATATAAAGTACCATTTACCGAAGGCTAACATTGCATAAACATTGACATTTAAAATGTTAAGCAGTAACAATATAGTTCCTATTAATATAATCCTCAATCTATTGAAACGATTTTATTACTTTGTTATTTTTTTATATTCTCATGATTTATTTCAATACCATGGTGCAATTGAATGTGATAGTGTCAAATGGCTGCTATCGAGGAGCTGTTCGGCGACATGAAGGAGTGCGAGCGGCGCTACATGTCCGCGCAGGTACTGCTGCACTCGCTCGTGCAGCGCCACCCGCTGCACCCGCAACACCGCACCACCCTCTCCAAGTGTGAGTACACTACATACCCACTTATGATAACAATGGACTAAACTCAATTTCAAACGGTGTTAAATGACAATGAAGCCAAAGATGATAAAGAGGTGCATGCAAAGAATATTCTGTCACTCAAATGTTGACTGCCGGAATGCAGCAATGTATTTTAGGCTATAACTTCTGAGGTAAAATCGACGTCAAGCCATTAGCGGATAATAGCTCATTAACCGATAATCGAATAAAATGAGAATGTTAGCTCATCACTTTCGTCGTAATAGAACTAAGACATTAACGATGTTGAACACATTGACTAACATGTTAATATTACATAAATGTCTGCTCTTGTGTTGTTGTCATTACACACGCACACATTTATTTAAAAAAAAAACCGTTTTCATGACTATATTGTTTTTTATAGATCGAGACGCGGTTCAAAGGCGGCTGAATTGTCTTAAGGGACCTCGTAAAATCATGGATGTTAAACTGGAGGCTGGGATCTCATAATATAATATAAAACAACAAACGTATCAAAAGCTAAGCACATTTGACGGAAGATGTGAAGTGATTTTATTTTGTTGTCAAATCTGACTTTCTGACATGAAATGTGTATAAAAAGTGAAAGTGAAATTTATCGATTCCTAGAAAATGCCGTTGTTTAGAAAAGATTACCAGAGATTGCAATAGTGTGTTATATTTTTTTATTGTGCAGTGGTGTGCAGCCCCCTGCGAGCAAATGTTGAGTATTATAAAACCATCTTAATGTTTTAGTGCAGAATAATTCTAGTGTGGCTTTAAGACAAATATTAGATAAGTAGATGACATTGTATTTTGGTTTAAAATTAAAGTAATAACTCTCCCTATTATTTTTTATCATACAACTTTTACAATAAAGCACATTTTCATACTTTTCTTTTACCAAACTTTGTCTTTAACATATGAGAATTGCAAAAACATTAGAAAACATAAAAAAAATGAATAGTCATTGTAGTGGTTTCCATAACTGTATTCACTTTTTATTATTATCAAAGTAGTAATAATAATTAACAAAAAAAATTAGAATATATTTCAATATGGATGTTTTTGGAGATCTCATTATCGACCAATAACAATATGGCATTTTTAGAATAAGTTATTAATTCTCTTTCTGTGTTGTTGGAGCAAGTTAAATACGAAATTTTCTTCTATAATTCCTGGATAGGTTTTCTTTGTTTCTGATTGTGATTATAATTTGATTTACCATCCAAGATATTTTAATGATTTACTATAATAAGAATAAAGACTGTTGTATTATAAAAATGACATGTTTGTATTATTACACATAATTTAATCTCATTAGCAAGTAGTTAGTGACAGTAACAAATTATTTTTTAAGATAAATAGGTTTAGTGGTTCCATTTGTTGTCTATAGTTGATTTTACTTTGCAGATGTAACCTCGTAAAATTTTGTGTGTCATACTTTAATATAATTCACATGGGCTCGCGTTTAACTTTATAGAGAGGGAAAACAGATCCCCTTTATTTTGACAATTCAGGGTAAAGGGAAATTTCTATCCAGTAAAAACATCCGCTATGGGATGTACCACCAGTGAAACATTCTTGTCTGTCCTATGGGAGAGAATGAACTACCAGGACTGAAAAAAACTTAAGTAACTAACCAATGTATTTACATATTATAAACATAAGAGAACTATGGGAGTGTACTACGCAAACGTGTTAATGGGTTATAATGTAGCAATAGTTTGTGTACCACCGAGGGCTCAGCCCAATCCATGGAGCGTAGTGAATTCAGGCCCCGTCGCGAACGTGTTGAACGCCCTCGGCGGTAACTTTAATGCATTATGTGATGATCCAAGATTTCCGACGCAACGTATCAATGGTACAAAAGTGAATGAGCCTAATGATTTTCATATTAATTTGAAAATAAGGTATACTTTAAACCAGAATAAAAATTTGGTTTCATATATATAATATTCCATTAAATGATTTATTGTCACATTAATCAAAACTGTGATGGATAAATCTTATAAAGTGATTCAAAAAATAGTTTCTCATTTAACATAATGTAAACAAAGAACAGCCAATTTCTACAATTCGAATTTTCATTATTAAAATAAAAATATACGTAACATTCTTTTTAATTATTTTATTATTCATATTGTACTTCTGTCAAACAAATAATAGGTTATCAGCATAAAAATTACTAATATTGAAGAAACAAACCACCAGCTCCCTGTTTTAAATATTTATATGGTTTACTTCTATTACGACCGCGAACAGTTCTTAGCATTACTTTGTCTGGAGGGAATTCGACAGAGCCACTAGTTTCAAGCAAAATATCTATACAAATTAATAGTTTCGTAATTTGCGAGGAAAGAGTATGAGGCCCAGAATCTTCTACATCCCAATTAGTATTTATAAGTCTTTCGATATCTCTTATATCATCATTAATACCCGCGTAGTGAGTTCCATTCCAATGTAAAGTTAATGAGAATAGAGGCGATTTTTTTGGATAATCACTACTTAGAGCTACAAATGCTACTAATTTTGCAGACTGTCTTGTGACAATAGCCCTGTATAACATGTCATCTACGTTAACTAACCCCTCAGCTATTAAAAATGCTGTTGATGGAGTTTGGCTATATTCTGGCCAACCTATTGATTGCCATTGAGTTAGTGACCCTGATAATCTAATAGGTGTATTGCTTTTAACTGGTGAAATTTTTCCACTCTCTAAATCTTGAAGTTCCCTCATTAGTTCCAGTCTAGCCTTTAACCTTTTTCTTAACGTAAATATAAAGTTTTCAACTGTTGCTACGCTTAAACTTTGACATGGTTGAATAGTTTTATTTTTTATATTATCTAATACAACTGCCATAAAATCTAATCCGCACATCCTCTGAGCCCAAACATAAGGCCTTCCTATTTCAGGAATAAAATTTTGAAAATTATCAGTTATTCCAGCAGCATTAAGTAAATAAGTAGTGGCTGGATGTGGGGAATCATTGCCTGTATCTCCAGTATATAACTCATTTAAAATACAATCACCATTCAACACATCAGCAGCTGATACTCCTGTGATAGGCTTAGATAGTGACATTGTAAATTTGACAACAACAATTTTTAAATTAACCAAATAAAAGAAAATTAAATTTAAAGCAGTGCCATCATCAATTTTCACTGAGATTTGAACTTTTAAAGCATGTTTCTGAAAGACTTGCTTCTTTTTTGCCTCAGCCTTTTCTTCTTTTGTTATTTTAGTACTTCTGTGATGTCGCTTTTTCTTTTCTCTTTGGTCTTCATCATTATTATCTTGATCAGAATCTGAGTCATTAGATACAACTAAATCATTTTGTATACTGGTACTAAGTTGCTCTAACCTTCTTGCTTCATCTTCATCACCAGAAATTCCTAGGAATGTATAAAAATATATTATTTCAAATGTTAATGTCTTAAAACACCTATTTTAAGCTGCAAATGCTAACACAATTTTTTTTTTAAATTAATAAAACTACTATGGAAATTCCATAAAAAAACAACAAGTGACTTATACTACTGTATAGATTGTGAAATTGAGTATAAAAATTATAATCTTATAATTATAAGTGACATTCATTGTCTAAATTTGGTAGTACTTACCAACTGTTACAATGGTTGGGCCTAATACATCTGAGTATGCACTTGCATTAGCATACAACAAAAATAATGGTGGAGGTAGAAGCGAAGCAACTCTAGCTTCGTCTCTCTTGTCATCTAAGCGAAGTGCTAAGCATTCTTGCAATGGTTTTGTTGCTTTTAATACATCACGCAGGTGTGGAGCGAGCGAGTCTAATTGTGACCTAGCAGCAGCGATTGCAGCAGCTACTCTCTCTTTAGAAGATACAAGTTCATTACATGCACCAGCTAATTCGCGACGCTGCCTAAGTTCCCATTCTAACCTTGCCAGTTGTAACTGATGATCATCACTTTTGGTAACATCCTGAGGAATCACCAAAAATGATTTTTATTATAATGTTGTTCTAAAAATATTAATACCGTTCAATACATATTCATCATGTAAACGATAAATTCATTAAAAAATAAATGGAAAGTAATTAAATGGGCAGGTATTATTAAAATTAATAAATAAAACCATTCTACAACATTTCTTTTGCAAACAATTTGAATGGTGAACAATTTATCCAATATTGATCTACTTCTGGTATGATTTGTCTGCCTAATAAACTGTCAAGCTGCAAAATAATAATTATTAATATTGATCAGCAAGATTTCACAATTACCAAAGAAAATATATCTATAAGCAGTTTAAAAACATATACATATTTAAAGAATTGTTAGGTTATATCACAAGTTTTCTTAAATATTTAAGCTGCTGACCAAAATAATTAAAAGCAGTTGTATGACATTAACTGCAAACTTATTTAGTTATGTTTGCTAACCAATGAACCAATTACTTATTTCAGTAATAAAAAAAAGTACATTTTGCTTATTGATTAATTAATAACTTAAACAAAAATTTTAATTTATGTATAATTACCAATATTTTACTAATAAAAAAATACAACCCCTCATTTTTAACGTTACGAATTTGCCCTATGCAAAGAAAAAATAGGGAACTATAGTACACAAGGATATGTAATTTTAAACATAAATTGCACTACTATCCAGAGTCAGCCCTACCTTGGTACTAAGTTTCCTAATATGTATACATATTAATACCTAAAGATAATTAACACTAGTTTGCTTGCACAATGTGTGTGTGGTTATTAATGTGTTAAGAACTAATTTTGAAATATTTCTACTTACTGGACGTGTAATTTCTGCAGGGGCTTCATTATAAAAATGTTCAAGTGGGACCAGTTCAATTTCTTCATCTTTAGACTTGAATTGTAGACACTTTGTCACTTCCTTATTGAGGTGGTCAGCCTCATACAATAAATTCTGTAGAAGCAAATGTGTTGAATCCACTCGTTGTTTTTCTTTGTTTAAAGCATCACGACCAGCTCGGGTGCGTACTTTTTCTAAACGGTTTAATTTTTTCAATGCCACTAACAATAATGAAGCTTCAATTCTTTTTGTATTAATTTTTTCCTTGGTCTAAAAACGTAATTATTTTCATATGTTTTCTTCACAATTTAAAACATTTCGGACAGACTGTATAAAAGAAATGTATATAAAAAAACCTAATTAAAATACCTCATTTAATCCTTTACTTTTTAATTCTGCTATATCTGCAAAAAGTACCCGGACGTCATGGCATATTTTCTTAAATAGGATTGCATCTTTTTCAGCAGACCGTACCTGTGCCTCGGATTCCTCAAACTCTACAACCCGCTAAAATAATTAGAAATATTTTAAAAATGAAGAAAAATATCAAAAATATCTAATTTACAGTCTAAAGTAACCTTATACACGTCAACTGGTACTTGTTTACTTGAATCGCTCGTAGTAGTTAATTTTCTACGTTTCTTTGTTGATGTATCTTCTTTCCCCATTATTTTACACGATTATCTAAAAACACAAATTTATTAGTTATGTTGTGGAAATGAAATTGCTATTATTTATTGGATTAACTGGTTATTAACACATTTATGGCGAGAGCTTCATACAGATTACTAAAATTATTTTTAAAAAACATCGATGTTTTAACATCGATATTGAAAAACATTATATTGACTGTACATCGTTTCAAACATGGTATTCTAACGACGTTCATGAAAAGCGGTATGTATCGCATCATATGTATATAGTAGTATTTTCTATCGTGCATTGTCGCAGTAATCATTATTTTATGAATTACGTTATTACTAAATGTTGGCACTAGTGCTGCGTAACTAAAACGGTCAGTAAGGATTTATATTATATATTTTATCCTGATCACAAATTTATTGTAAAAGAATCGCAGAGAGAATAAATGTGTAGCTCAAATAAATATAGAATCTGTATTCATCTGACATTTTTATTCTGGTACTTTAGATATTAAAATTGATATTTACATGGACATAATCGGATTTAAGTATATATAATTATAAACTTTATAAAAAAATGTATGTTGATTTTGATATTATGCTGGGTAATTTTGGTATCGAGCTTTCTTAACTTATATCCGGTTGTTTATTGACTGGTTTCGTAGTTATTTATTTCTTTTCCGACTACGTATTCAGGTACAGAATAATTCTCTACGTTGACCTCAGTTGCATCTTGAATTGGTGTAAAATATATAGTTTTAATTTTAATCCCGACACGACTCAAGTCATTATTACCGGTAGTTTCAGATTATATTCTAAAGTTGACTGGTCAAGCCTACCACCTATTATTGTAAGCGGTAATCTTGTTCTTTACAATGACAAAGGTAAAAAAATTAGGTACTTACATTGATACTTGCATATCTAGGATATCTCAAGTTAATGATGTGAGTCGGAAGAAATCCGCAACTTTCTCCCCGTATTTACTAAAGTTGCGCTTGCAAATTCCCTTGTTCTACCTATCCATGGTTATGTAGATTTTTACTATCTTCACATGACTGAAGTGCAGCTTGATAATCTTGACCGTGGTCAAAATTTTATGCTTACGATTTACATTAGGACTATGCAAAGATGATCATGTATCCGAATTTCGTAGCAAACTCGGATTCGTCGCTCGCACTCTCATTTTGATAATTCTGCGAGCGAATGCTGCGCGAAATCCAGGTCCCCGCCACAATGATGGCATTGCGCCGTCGGTTCGTGTCCAATCCTTCTTAAGTACTCACCGAATCCATCCATGTCCAGTGAGTACCCTTTTTTTTTTTATTATCGCTGGGAAAAATGCATTAGGCATCCCCTCCCGCCGGAAGACGGGAGGGGTATGAGGGACTCCCGGTTACCCGATATACCCACTAAACAACCCAGCGATACTCCCGCTACGCCTTTGATGGCGGGGAACTGAGAATCAGCAAGCCCGACCTTGCAGCTCCCCACCGGATGTCCGGTGAGTACCCCTTTTTCTTTTTTTTGTTTGCACGGAGAAAATGCATTGCTGCACCGTAAGTGGGAGGGGGAGGCGTGTGTGGGGCTACCGGCGCCCTGAGAAGGGCACTTTTC
>DWQX01004932.1:0-14004 GCA_018245475.1 Pharmacophagus antenor
TATATATATATATATAGCCTAAAACGCCATTCCTAGATTTTGAAAAAGGTCGTTTAAATTTCAAAGAAACTGTTTATTTCCTTAATCGATTGAGTCAAAAATTGGTAAAGATTAATATTAAAATTACATGAAAAAATACTACGTTCAGAGAAGCGGGCGAGTAGAGGCTAGATATGAGGAGATAAAGTTGTGTTTTGAAGTGATAATTTTATATTTCCAAGAGAGAGTAATTACGGACTATTCATAATAACCTGAATAACTAATCTAATGCCGACAAACTTGCAATACGATACAAAGGATGCACTTGTCATAATCTAAATCGTCTCACAAACTACAAATTGCATTGGGATTTTATAAAGTCATCAGGCAATTAACTCGGAGTCAATCTATGTTTCGCTTGAGTAGTAAATTATTTAATGTAAAATATTAATAGCTAATAAATATTACGTAGTAAAATATAATGAAAGCGGTGAGCGTATATTATCATTCTTTTTGAGAACTAAAATTAACTATGGCAATGTACACAGATAATAAAATATACAAATAGAAAAAATATATATTTCAACTTTTAAAAATATGAAAAAGCATTCATTAATTAAAAGTGACAAGTTGTTACGTAGTAAATATAGAGAATACATTGTTTGCGCTCAAAGTTATACGCATATCAATTTTGATATCGAATGATTGATGATAGATTGTATGGTACGGAAATTTAAATGTTGCAGCACCATCCAGTGATAAGTTATAACAATGAGGATTAATAAATAAATAGGCAAGTGTAAGTCGGATTTGCACTAATTGTTCCGTACAGTATAAACAGAGTTTGTAGACAAGGCAGGAAAAAAATTGTTTAAGCTATAATAACCTTTCACGTTTTTAAAATAAAAAAAAATCATTTGACAATCAACAGATGGAGTTGATTCAAGTAAAAAATTAGTTTTGTTAATTTTTTTTATTACTTTTATATTTGTAGTTGTACGGGATTTAAAAATATATAATATGCGAAAATTTCAACTTTCTACCTATTACGGTTCATGAGATAGAGCCCGCTGACAGACAGACAGACAGACAGACAAATAAGCAGACAGCGGATGCTCAATAATAGGGTTCCATTTGTCACTACTTCGGTACAGAATCCTAAAAAAACTGTCTCCAGCAGAAAATACTCCCATTAGTTACTCTTTCATGCGATCGTTCGGACAAGTTTGAAGATTTTTCACTTCTATTTTTATATATAAGCGTAGGTTAAATTTTTCTTTTCACGACTTAAGCAGGTTTAAACGCTCTAAACCTTGTTTATTTGTTCTAGTTCAAATTCGAGATCGCGCAACGGACACGGTATATGGAAATAGTCGGATTTAGCATATCGATGGTGGCTTTGATTATTTCACTCTTCATTTTCTCCTATTACAGGTAAATTATAAACTTTAATTGTATCTTAATGAAAATGTTAATAGCGTTCGATATACCGATGTGGTTACAAATAATAATTATTTTAATGTGAAAATCACTTAAATATTACATGAAACGCTGCGTTTAGCCAGCTTAAAATGATAAATTGATTTATAACAAGATAGTATTCATGTAGAGATTTATTGTGAATCAATTCATTGAACGTATTGTAAAATCAACATATCGATGGTTTACTCCATTGGCCTTATGCTATAATTTCATACATGGCATAAAATATACGCCGTCTGCTTTATTTCTTGAGTTCACACAATTATTCTGTACTATCGCCAGTGACCGTGAAACTCCGCTGTGATTCATTTCAACGGCCATTACATGTTTGAGCAGTTATATTTCGAAGTCTATTTATAGTTTACACTTTTTACATAATATCAAATGAAAATATTAATAATTATTATTACTACCAAAACAATTGAAATCATCTCATTTTACAACACTGGATGTATAAAAAAAAACTAAGAATCCGAAATCTGTCGAAAACAATTCTTATACTAATAAATAATTTAATCGAATGTTGTAAAACATCATATTTATATTGCCCCTTTTTTATTTAGATTTTGCTCTCGATATTTCGAGATGTACAAAGTTTAATATTTCCATTGATGAGAGAAAAACAACTGCCGAATCTCAGTAATGGTATTATGGAAACAGCTTGACATTTATTGTAGCAGGTAGTCTGGCAGGTTTGAAAAAAAAAACCGAACCATGATCCAAAGTACACTACCCACGTGTACCAGAAATCAAATCCAAGTTCTCGATTGTAACATGGCAAGCGGTATACTACTGTGTTAGGAGGCAGTCTTATATATAAAACATACCTACATACAATTACCGTCTATATAGCTGATACTTAAAAAACAGAATGTTTTTGCAAAGAATTTACTGAAAACTGTTTTATAACGATCCTCATATTTTGTTAATTACTACGTGGTATAACTTAACATCTGATTAGGCGGAGTGATAGTTTAGACAGGGTGGCTAGTACTAACTAGAAAAGAATAGCCTAAGATCGTGCACTTGGAGAGTCCAGAAGCGAACTGTAATAGGCAAGTGATTATAAAATAATGCGTAAATTGGTGGTATAATATTGTGTTTTTTTATGTCTTAGGTCGCTTCGGAACAACAGAACGCGGATACACAAGAGCCTGTTCTGCGCCATGGTGGTACAAGTGGTGATCCGGCTGACGGTTTATATCGACCAAGTACTCGTCAGAAGCCGCCTAAGTGATCACTCAACTAATGACAACGTTACAATGAAAGGAATTGACAACATGGTAGGAATTAAAAGTTTAAACATATCACAGATTTAATTGAGAAAGGAATTGATGCATGTATTTGGTCTAAAAATCCCCGGTTAACCACTAATAAATACGCAAAATTAGTAAACCGTTGACTTTAATAGCACAAAATAGTGCAGTTAGTACAGCTTCCTTGCAATCGAACACGTATACACTGCTGTTTTTTTTTAATTTCATCACATTTCTAATTTTCATTATATGAATTGTATTAAAAGTTATTTAAACTTTTGCTCTTCGAATTAGAAATTGAAATGACGCACTCAATTGTTGGTAAAAGGTATGTAGTACCTCTTTTAAAGTAAACTTAGTAAAACGGTAGTTTAGTAATTATTTGGAATATATGTTTTGGTAATTTCTTTTTTATTCTTCTATCATTAATTATTCAAAACATTATAGAAATTTATCCATTGCTAAATAAATTTTCCTTGACATATATTTTAGGTCCTCGACGATTTTTAGAAAGCTCTTAAAAAACCCTTGACTGTACAATTTGCGCACAAAGCATTTTTTATCCTCCATCTACACCAGTTTTCAGATGGTGAATTCCTAATATTTACAAAAACGTTTTGTTAATTTGGTAAGGTATTTATTGTAATTAATGCAATATATGACAACAATAGATTAATTTTAGACTTTGAAATGCTTCAGAGAAAACGATATTTTGATTTAAAGAAAACAAAATCCGAATTACGTGTCTTATTTATTCCCTAAAATGTTTTTTTTTGTTCAATGCTCTCATAAAATCCTTACTTCATTTCTATTCTATGAATTATTTTCTAAATAATAAAAATCGGAAGAGTAATGAGTGGTGTGATTAAAATAGCTCAACTTTAGCTGAATACTTAACCAACTTTCGTCTACATCAGTGATTTTGCAAGTTATTGGCAATAGTTTGCCACATGGATAAAGTTTCAAGTGTACTTGTGAATTTTACGGATCTTATTTCGCTTGCGTCTATAGCCATTCAGAACTATATGAAATGTTACGGCAAACAAAACTTACACCTCGTTGCTAGTCTAGTAGAAACCACTAGAAGTTTTGTTCTTTGAACAGTGCACTGCGAAGCCTCGATATTGCTCTGCTTCAGCGAATTTGTTGTAGCATGCTTCTGGCGAAGATTTATACACATGTGTTAATTATTTCCTGCGCTTACAAGTTTTCTGTTATACCTAACCACTGTTTTTAATAACGAAGACATTATAAAGATGTGTTGTAATGCTAGAAATAAAGGACATTCAAATAAATACAGTTTAACAAAATAATGTATAAATTTATTAAAAGTTCTTATTAAAAACTCTTCATCACTCATTCCCTTCTCTGGGCGTGATATTATTTTAATTTATTCAAAATAATCACTCTAGTGAGTATAACAATTCACAAATCCATCAACTCAGAGAATAGCAAGTATCACTTCAATTTCAACTTACGTTTTCTCCCCTTTTAAATTTTAAAAAATTACATCCTTTACTTTTTTTTCTTTTTTATTCTTAGTGGATAGCTACATATTGCATTGAATACACTCTTCTAATTTAATTTTTTTATGATCTTTGATTTAGACTGTGGATTGATTATGTCATATAAGTACATATATTCGCTGAATATTTTAAAAAGAACTGCAAGAATAACATATCAAATTGATTCTGTAAATGAATATCAATTTAATTAATGTTTCGATATTAATCATCCTTAAACTCTATGTGAATGCCACGGTTTTTGTTGAGCGTGTATAAAGACAACGACTGGAGAGGATAGATAAAAATCATTTATACTTACCATAAAACATTTTTCCAGCCCTACCTGTGTGAGACCTCTTATGTACTTTTGGAATATGCAATAACGGTGATGTTCATGTGGATGTTTATCGAAGGACTATACTTGCATAATGTCGTAACGGCAAACGCTTTAAGAGAACGGATATCTTACGCGCTGTACTATGTCACGGGTTGGGGCCTCCCATTTGTTGTTACAATAATATGGGCTACAATGTCAGCCCTACACTATCAGCGGGAGCGGATCAAAACGTAAGTTTTTAACTCTGAAACTTGTTACATAAATATATAAATATTTTTAGTTTTCTTTCCTTAGAGTTTTTGCTATGATGAGTCATCATTACTTACGGAAATGGTAATTTATCATTTGTTCTAAAATAATTTTACTTCTTATTCCAACAGTTATTTTTTCCATTCATTTATTATTTTTATTTCCATAGAGATGACTGGTATGTCTTTTTATCTCTTTTGTGTGTAAATAAAATTATTTTACTTATATTCTATCAAAAAAATTAGAACTATGTGCAGTGCGTAATATATGAAACTTGTTTTTATTCTAATAACGTTAAAGTGATATGAAATAATGTAATATAACTACTATTTAAACTATTTTCACAAGGTTTCTTTGTGTTTTGTATCGTTTAAGAGATAAAACATCTTATACGTGTACAAAAAAAATCTTCGTACAATTTTAATGCTTTGAACACAACTAAATAATACATAGAATTTTGTTCGCAACAATTATTCACGTACCAGATCCGTTCAGCGAAAAAGCCCGTAAAAAGCAATAAAGAGCGTATCAATCCGCACCCGTGTGTTAGCGCACGGCCCGATAGCTGGCGTATCTATTTAGGCGGGCGTGATTCAGCTCCACAGCCGATCTGCTCTTATGTGTTTATGTTTTGCAGGTGTTGGTACGGTTACAATTTCAGCCCGCTGTACTGGATAGTCCAAGGACCGCGGCTGGCGGTTATAATGGTGGGTGAAGTAATATATAACATACATGACATTTCCAATTTAAACTTTTAATCAATTATCTTTAACTACAACATTATGTCAATTTTCACCAGTAACATGACATATTTTTATAAAAGTTTGTTCTAATTTTGTAATAAATCTAAATTATAATATATAATACTACGTCATAATAATTTTGATTGTTGTGAAATCGTACCAGCCGTAAATAGTAACTGAAATAATAGTAAATTTTGATAAAAAATTACCAGGTCAAATGTTCAATTCAATGTTTTTGTTTTTAATATTTACTATTTTCCCATTTATAATTCAACAAAGAATTCAACTCCGAAATGGATGCGCATGGTCGCACATAAAAGAACTATAATAAATGTATGTAATTCTCCTTTGACGTCAATGAATGATTTTTCATTTCTACTTAAAAAAAAACATTGTTTTGTAAAATTTTCTATCAAAAATGTGGATAGTAAACAATGTTTAATTTTTGTTAAGTGAATATTTTCTTGAATACCAAAATTATAAAACTAATTTAGATGTTTTTCTCCTCATTTTTAATAAAAACAATAGTGGATTTACTGTATTGACATATCAAAAATAAAATTTAATTATAAATAACATATTAATTTTTAACTTCTGATTACGGAAAGATTTGAAAATTATAATTATATTTATATTATTACCTAAATATATTATTTTCACTATATTTTCATTTAATTAAAATAATGTTCAAATTTGACAATTGTTTGAAAAAGTTCTTTTTGATCTCAATTGAACAATAAAAATTCTGATTTTTAATGACAGCTTTTCAATCGTTTTAATTACGTCAGTCGTAAATTACATTAAAAATTAAAAAGGTGATCCGTTTTTAATATTACTTCCGTTTATTTGTTTAATTTTTCTAATTAATAGTCACTTTATAAGTGACGATTTATTAGAAAATTTGAATACACGACAATAATGCAAAAGTTACAAGGTTTGGTCATTTTTTAAAGTGGAACGGAACCAAAAGTTTAAAAAGTTAATAAGCACGACAATTTTAACAAGTATTTGCAATTTGTATCCCATGGTTTATTGGAAAATTTTATAATTTGCCCAATATCAATTTCAAAGCGCTATAGAAACAACACAAAAATCATTCAATAAAAATTTATTTGAGTGTAAATTGCTCGACATAAAATACCGGCCCGCGACTAAAATTGAATTGCAAAAGTTTTACTGGCTCACCTTGGGGAGGTCAATCTGTTCGGTTGTAGCTACCAGGAGCTCATGAAAATCTACAGTTCATGAAAACATATTAAAATGTCCTTGCGTACGAAAGAGACGAAAACACTGAAAAGTGTAAAATAGCATTCGCATTAAGTAATTTATTCTTGCGGCGGCTACATTTTAAAATGTGATTTTGTTGAACGAAACGTTACCAGAGATACTTTTTCCCAAAAAATCGAACCTGTGATAATTAAATACTGCAAAATTTGAAGGTATACTGTAAACAGTTATGCATCTTACACAAAATGAGAATTAAAAAAGACATGGCTCGAATTGAAAATGACATTTTTGTCATCTTATATTAACAGAATATTCTCGAATGTCAATAAAAAATTTATGTACTAGACTCACATAAATATTTTTGGTCCCTAATCCGACTATAATAATTACATATTTGTTCGATAAAGTGTAATACTTGAAAGTTGGTCTCATAAAATTTGATGAACTACGCTGTTGTATTTTCTATTAAAACTTGTGTTTTAATCAGTTTCTATATATTTTTAACAGATCAATCTAATGTTTCTACTTAATATTATGAGAGTTCTGATAGTGAAGCTACGACAAACGCAGAGCACAGAAGTTGAAAAAGTGAGGTAAATTATTATTTTTTATACTTTTTTAGTTTTATTATGAATAAAACATTTATTTCTAAATTTCTTTTTTTAAAAATGTTAGTTTAAAATTATTAAGATTTATTTAAATAGCCGTACAGATATATTACGATAAAAAAAATTCATTTCTGGGGATTCAAACAACCAGGTTCACCTCTGGAAACTTGTCGTGAAAACCTGCGCCAAAGAGGCGACTTCTATCGATTAAAATTGAAAACTGATTAGTTTTTCTGTTTTTGCTAGTGTAGTATTAAAATAAAGGCATTATTTGATTTATTATTTCAACAATAGGTATACACGATAGCTAAGTTTGATGTTAAGAAATTTTAATAGTGTGTAAAAACAGGAAAGCAGTTCGTGCCGCGCTAGTTCTCTTGCCATTGTTGGGTATTACCAACATCCTCAACATGACGGAAGCGCCACTCGATAGCAGTGTATGGAAGTTTGGCCTTTGGAGTTACACAACACATTTCCTCCGCTCTTTTCAAGGATTCTTCATTGCACTTATCTACTGCTTCCTAAATGGAGAGGTAGGTGATATTGCATTAATGTCTTATAAGTAAATGTTACCCATAACAATTGCTGCTTATTTATTAAATAAAGAAAAAATTAAGTATATTTTTTATGAAAATTTAAATCATGTTCATCTTTTTTTTTATGTCTATAGAAAACATTACTCGTTTCTACCAAATAATTACTTTCGAATATATAATTGTAGCAACAACGAAACTTTCTTTTTATAAAATAGCTTTTGCGTGTAGTGACACCAGATAAATTGTAAGTACATTTGATTATAATTCTTTGCTAGAATACATAAAAATGCAAAATAAAAAATTGCAATGTAATGAGTTGATTAAGATGCTTGCCTATTCCATAATATTCTTTAGTAATATTACTACTTAAAATAGTAACAAGATAAAGTTTAAATGTTGATCGTTATGGAAAATTAATAAACGAAAAGTATTGGACTTTTGCAGGACTTCTCAATTTCTGGTAAATATTTCATTCTTTTATTTATATGAAGGAATTATGTAAGAAATCAAATAAAATTGAATATCGATTTATTCGAGGACTTAACTAGAACAGTACAATAATTGTAACAGGTTCGGTGGAGTAAATTGCGTATCAGATTTTCATTTAATCAGAATAAGTATTTTGAACAACATATTATTTCTGGAAAAATAATTCCTTAATCAGGATATCTTTACATCTGTATTCTTCACTGTGCTCAAACTTTTCTATAATATTATTATTTACAAATAAAATTTACGATAGCATTCATCGTAAATTTTATTTGTAAACAAGACGAGAATGTGTTTCTATTTCAAAATACAAAATTTATCCGTATTTTATACGTAATAATTAAGAGACGTCACTTTGGTCTCATTAAACCTGGACAATTTGCTGGGCAAATGTTATTGAAATTGTTATTGAATGTATTGAGACAAAAAAGTCCGATGTTAATTTATATCGCACACATAAACATTGCAATTACAAATCTTCATATACTGATTTTTTATAATTAATAATTTTTATCCATTAACACTATATTTATCGGACCAGTTACTTTAATGGACTAATCGTAGACAAAAGGTTCCGCATACTAATATGCATTTGACGTGTTCATGTTCTTACACTGCCTTTGGCAACATTGGCCTATACATTTTGTTAAAAAACAAAAAAATATAAGAATACAATAATACACAAAATTACTACAGACTCATAAAGAAAACCATGAAAATGTGTCGGTAAATCTAGTGCTAAACATTACTGTACTAATCCAATAATGCAAAGAAATTTTAAGTTTTCATGTGAAATTCAATGAAATATTAATGTAATGATCGCGACCGATCCGAAGTACTACAGAGGTAGAGGTTGCAGGTCTGCAATACATTGTGGTTCCGTTCGCCTATACCTTTTCGTTTATGACAAATTTAGAAAACTATAAATAACAAGTGAACGATTTGTAGAAAGTAATAATTGAAATCTGTTCATTTGTAAATGTTTATCGCAAAAAATTATCCCCATTAAACGTAAAATTATTACAAAGTGTCGAAGATAATAAAGAAACGGAAAGAAAAAAGGTTTCTAATAAAAAAGTTTCTATTAAACAAAAGTTTTATCAATAAATAAGAACAAACTTCACCAATTAAAAATTTCTAAGTAAAGCTTTTTTAAAACGCAGTATCTTAAAACATAGCGTCGCTCTAACTTAAGAAAATTGCAACAACCTTTGTGTAACATTGTACGTATTGTACAGACGTTCACATTTTTATTAGAACTATCATAATAAAAGTTCCTCTGATGTGATTTTTTTTTGTCCATTATAGGCTAACACTTCCTCGATGTCACCTGATATTACTTGACAATGAGACAGTAGATGATAAAGGTCGCCCAGAATACTTTTGGCTGTTTTATATGAGTATATATTGTTGGCATGTTTGAATGCCGAAACACGGTTAGGCTAGCCAAGGTTCGAAAATCTCTACCACCATCTGGACTCCAATACTTGTGTTGCCCAGGAATTGAACCAAGAACTACTCCGTTATAAGGCAAGCGGTAAACTACTGCACCATAGAGGCAGTTAATCAATGTTAAATATTTGAATTTCCTTGTCTAATAACTCCAATTACCTTTTTTAAATCTTAAAGGACCTGAAGCAAAAAATGTAATAAAATATAATTGTGAAGATAAAAAATGTCATTTATTCCGTGCTCTGTTTTGATATGTTGAAGTTAATTTTTATATTACTTTAAAATATCAAAGCGTTTTATTCAAAATAATACCTCGTTTAAACGTACTCTCGACGAGTCTTTTGTCCGTCGCTCGCTTCTGCCATTATATTTGCGACAGAAGGGATCTCCGAGGACTTCGAGAGTCATAACGAAGCTCTCAGCCACCTGAAGACTACAATACTTGATTTCGTTTCTACACTTCTATATCTATTCAAGACAGCTTGCATAATATTAAGTTTGTTTGAAATATTTTTACGTTAACGGATAGTACATTTTGTAAGAACTATAAACAGATGATCTAAGAGGACTTTTTTAAGGCGGTTGTTCGTTAGAGCAAATTTTAATTTCAACTTAAATGGGATCACATCTCTTTAATGACAACCATACTTAAGATAACAAACGTGTAAACTTAAATTAAATTTATTTCCTACGCAGTTAAAAAAGACAGGCAAGATCTCTGCGTAGCTCAGGTAACTCAGGTAGGTTCCAAATTGAACATGACGTCATTTTAATATTTAAATTTAAAAATAGTTCACATTTGTTATACAACGCTATAACAAGAATTTAAGCGAACACCAAATACGCACTATTCTTTTAATCTCCAATAGTTTCTTTTTCGTAATTATGTAATATATGAATTATTAGAAATGTTAATTATTAATGTTTATGCCTTTATACATTTGAAGGTGTATAAAATTGTGTAGTTTATTAATAAATGTTAAAATGTTGTGGTTACTACTGACACCGAAGCGTAATTCTAATTAGTTATTAAGATAGATAACCATTGACAAAACCAGATAACGCCATTTGACAGTTGCCGCCATTGAATGTCGATGTTCACTTTTTTTTTAATTGGATATACACAAAACATTTTTTAAAGTTTCCGAAATTGTTAATCGATAGAAAATAGTGTGAATGATAATACTGGTTGTATCAAAAGAGAGGTGACATTTGTTTTGGTTATTGCGTGAACGCAACTATTCTGAGGGGCGCGGGGGGTATGTCATTCGGTAGCCTAGCTTCTGGGAATTTAGCCGCTATGGAGAGTTTCACAGGAGCATACCGTGCGTTGTGCGTACGCGAGTTTTACAAAAACGGTAATTCCGCGACTGTAGCGCGTAGAAAATTTTGCAATATTCGACATTTAAATGAAGCGCCAAGCCCTAAACTCATTAACGGGTCAAAAAGATCTTCGATTCGGAGGCGTGCTAATGCTTTAAACGTGCATAGATCGTCGTTGTTCTGCATTTTACACAAATATTTAATGCTGCACCCCTACAAAATTCCATTAGTGCAAGAATTAAAGACTCAGGATGCTGGCCAGAGGCTTGACTCCGTAAATCAGATGATTGAGCGCTTTTGAACGTTTACCAACATATTTTTTTCGGATGCAGCTGATTTCCATCTCAATGGACATATCAACAAACAAAATTGCCGATACTGCAGTGCAACTAATCCAAAACACAAACATCAGAACCCCTACATTTCCCTAATGTGACCGTATGGCCTACCATGTCGGCCCTTACTTTTTTGAAGATGAAAGGGGACGCACACTTACAGTGAACTCGGACCGTTATATGGAGATGTATACAACTTCTTCGTTCCTTAACTGCAAAAATTTCCTGGTTATAACCAAAGAATATGGTTCCAGCAGGACGGAGCAACTTCACACACGTTCAACAGGTCTTTATCACGAGTTCGTGAAATTTTTCCTGGCAAATTGATATCCAGGATAGGAGACATAAATTGGCCTCCACGAAATCTCGATTTAACCATTATGGACTTTTTCCTGTGGGGTTACGTCAAATATAAAGTTTATGCCAACAAACAAACTTCCTTGGCACCATTAAAGTGAATTTTCCGTCACGAAATGGCAGCCATCACGGACAATACATGCCGAGCCGTCATAGAAAATTTTAGAGCTCGATTAAATGAATGCCGCAACGGTTTACACTTGGATGATATCATTTTCAAATCATTTCAATATGTAATAAACATTTTTTTAATAAACTTGTTTAATTTTTTATCGATATTTTAAATATGAACTTTCTTTTGAGTCACCTTGTATTACATATCATATCGCCCGAACCTTAAATTTTTGGCATTGGGGGCGGAAATCTTCGAAAAGATAAGATATAGAAGGTATATCAATAGGTAGAATATTACTCCCATATTAGATCAAATAAAAAGAAAATTATCCTCTAAAACAACCTTAGTGGTAGTTTCCCGCGGTTTTAGGGATCGCAAGATCTCTGTTCAAAACTCAATCGCGTCGCAGATCCTGGGCCTGCGTAAAGCAGTTTGCACAAGGTACCTTTTCTAACACGATGGCACGAAATCGGTCTATGTATTTATAGACTTTATGTGGGCCACAAAGACCGTCATCCTAATCGCCCGCGGCTCCCAAGGCCCCGTCTATGTTAAAGGGATACCATTTATCGGAGTTCACTGAAGAAAAGTCATGACACCACGAAGGCCTGGTGTCTGTTTTTTATAGATTCCGCTCAGCAGTCTTTTGTATCATAACGGACTCGTTACAGGGAGCTATGGCCCTCAATACAGAATCGATTTAAATCGGCATTATGATTTTTCCCATTATTTGTCGCTGGGAAGCACGGTCATCAGCAATACATGAACTGCTTGCTCGTTTTACCGCCCTTTATATACTAACAAAAATGTAATATATATTTGGTTAAAGGTTCGCACGGTATTACGGAAACAATATGAAGATTACATGGCTATGAGAGTTGACCCACGCCGACCAGGATCATCTAGTTGCACAGACAACCGGACATCTATTCGGAAGGAGTAAGTGTTTGTAATATACTAATAACAATTATCATTAAATTTATTTCACGCAAGACGATGCCATATAACTCTTATTAAAAAAAGAAGAATTTTTTATAAGTACACTTTTTTGTATTTTATAGTATTATAGGATAGTGACTAATAGTAAATTATATCCTTATTTTGTACTTCAATTGTATTAAAAAGTAAATATTCTAGACGTGATTATCTTGACTTCATAAGTTTATGTCATTTTTAGTTAACACCTGTTGAATGAAAGACACATGTTTGAATGTTAATGACATGATATAATAAAACTTCTTCCAAAGAAAATAAATTCCCTAAGTGAAATAATAAAAAGTTTTTTTTATATAAATATCGTATTTACGATACCAAAATGCTTTACCTTAATTACAAATAGAATGATAATAATAATTACGAATAAATGTTGATATAAATAAATAAAAAATATGTAAAAAGTCAGAAGGTAAAAATTTATAAACTGTACATATTGAAACTTATAAAAGTATATTACGTAATCGCATTATTTTCCGTACATTTTTTACAAAAATTTTAACATAAATTTCATGTAAACATAACCCTTAGATCTGCAGCAAAATTAATGTGAATAAAAAGATTTTATAAATCATAATAATATTAATTTTGGAATAGAGTTGAAGGCGAGGCATCATCCTGGGTTCAGTTGAGTAAACTGAAATGGAAAAGAAGCATTTCTAGAGAAAACAAAGAGGTATCGGAGACGGAAACAGGACCAGAGAGCAGTCAGGAGTGAGTATTGACTATAAAAACTATGTCTCTAAGGAGCACATGTTTTCTCTATGGTTATCTAATTTCATTCTTCAACAGACCTTAGTTACTTAGAAGTATTTGGAAGTGTTACTTCAGATTCAAATACCGTGTATTTTTACTAATCTTACTTCACTTTAATACTATAAATAGAGGTAGTTAATAAAGCATATAATAATTAATTAATTGTCAGAAAAAAATTTAGATCTAAGAAGAAAAATGATTTGTCGAAGAGTAATCTTGGTGATGCCATGTTGGAAGGGACAATTACCCACAATTCAGTAAA
>DWQX01004933.1:0-14002 GCA_018245475.1 Pharmacophagus antenor
TTTCTGTCTTATTTAAATAATTTAAATTCAATTAATAAATGTATAAATTAACATGTGTTTTTACTTTAAGTTTTTAATACTAAACTTCACTATCAATATCAAGTAAGTAGGTGGTCTACCCAACACGGAAAAACATGGCAAGGGGTCTACGACACAAAAAAGTTTGGCGAACTCTGATCTAGATTAATAGTAAATGCCAGGTTGCTTAAGACTCTTCGGATATAAGGGTATGATTTCGAGGTAGTATACAAGTTGGACAAGTAATTTTTAACGGCTACCCTGTTGCTAGCGGCACTGTCAGACTGATTGATGAATAAAATATCGGATAAGATTAAACAGTTTGCTTACTGCAGAAATGGTTGGTGCATATTCCTTCAATGGAGTTTAGGCGATTTAGTACTAAATTGGGTAAACATATAATTAATTCACCGAATTATCGTCAATCTAATGGATCAAGCGAAAGATCATAGAAAGGTCAGCAATGTATAATAAAAAATTCCTTAGTCACACAATAATACTTTTACAAAGACTTATTTAAGATTAAATTTATATTTCAATACTGGGTGGCTGTGTAGCTACGCCGTCTCAGTAACTGAATAGAGGTAGGCTTAATTCGCGGTAACGGATTTAAAGGAATAATTGTATCTAATGCCGGACAATAGTCAAGATTATATTTCCATAGCGCTCAACCGAGCGGTTGCGTACGTGGACGTTGCAACAAGAGCAAGCAGACAGGAATTCATTATGTCAGAACTAATCAGCCGATCTAAGTTTCTTACAGATAAGTAATGCAGTAAGCGACGAGACGCATCTGGCGACATGTTATAAAAACGTCAGAATCCAAATATAAAACATCCAAATATAAAACATCCAAATATAAAAACATCTCCAAAATTGATATACCGAGACCCATGGCAACTTTTACTTCCTTAACAAAGAAAAAGAAATGCGAAAATTTATCTCGAGAGTAGAAAGCCAAAAAAGATTTCAGACGAGCAATCGAGAACGAGGAATGTGGGTTTCATTGATGAATTAAATAAATATAAGGGAAATAGTACGTAAGGGTAGAGAACGATATAGAAAATTGGGTAAATAAGCGTAAATGACGTAATAAGTATTTGATACAATATATTTGTAATAATAGTTAAAATAAGGTAGTGTCTACTTATTTACTTGTAATAAGGCACCATGATACGGATATGGTTATGTATGATTTAGTGGAAAACTTATTTAAAATGATTTGTTATACTATAAACCTCATATCACAAAAACAAACGCTACGCAATCCCATGGATGCGAATCGAGTTCTCATTGTTTAACAAATTGCTCGAAGTTACTATTTATAGCCATTACATTTTTGGTGAATGGCGCCTTTAACCGCCAAGAGTATTACTAAAAAAAATTGTTGCAAAAAGTAACATTTTCAACTTCAAAAAGTAGGGCTGTAGCTAAATTTCATGTAGCAGTTCAAATGTAAAAAATTCGTTTCTCAGCTTTATCTTTAAGTAATGTGTGCGGCAACATCTTGATATTTTAAAAAAATGTTGGGCGATACTCATAATTTTATTTTAATAAAATATTATCAACTACGTTAGGTTTACTAAAAAATGAACAGTAAAATATTCAAACTCAGATAGCAAACATATTAGACAGAAAGTTTCTCATAATTAATTTAAAAATACAATCCAAAATACCCTTAAACAACAACACAGGTGGAAATCTATTATCAGCCAAAGATGGTGAGAAAATTAAAAACTACAAAACAAAGAGAAAGAATAATTTCATTTTGTTTTAATAAAAAAGAGTTCTTTGTCCCGTAAAATCTAACACTGTGTACTTTGGATATTTTAAATTGACAGAGAATAAATGAGATCAAATAATTAATGGATTTGAAGTATTCTTTTTGTAGTTAAAGCAACAATGTTTAATGATGGCAGTGTTATGTGATAAATGATAATGATCAGTATGGAGAATAGAAATTCAAATGTACTGTTCCATGCGAGGATTAAAAAACAACAATATTATGCAGATGATTAATTGTCAATCGCGTAGTCACAATCTTTTTATGTATAAGGACTCGTTTTTTATATACATTAACATAAAATAAAGTTTTGAAAGAGAGGGTAATCTCTATATCAATTTGTCAAAAGTTAAACATCCGTAATCAACTCTAATATGAGAATCTTGAAGTTGTAGATGTGAGATTTTGAATTACCTGCAAAATTACCAATTAAATATATTACCTGTAAAACAAACTTCTGATCAATGACCTTCTTGCCGATTGTCGGTTGAAAGTCTGTAGACTCAAGGAAACGGAGGAAGAACTCGTACACTAGCTGGAGATGCGGCCACGATGCCTCTAGTGTCGGATCATCCTCTTCAGGGTCAAAGTCGGGATTATCACTCGGCGGCAAGGTACGGAACAAGTTGGCCGAAATCTATGACAAGAAAAAAAAACAATAATTACTTTCATAATACACAATTTATTTCCCCAGATATGCCCTAAACATTATTTTTTTCAATCACATATAAATTGAAACTAAAAACTAAAAGTATTTTATTCAAAGAATTCGTACACATACCTAAAAAAATAATTATAATGGTTATTGATGAGGAACAGTCTCTTAATCTAATGCAATTGATTTTTATAATTTTTAATATATAATTGATTGTATAATTTTTAATAGCACAATGTCAAATCAATAAGTGGCCAACTTTCTAGAAGTTGAATAGTAACACACACATATATATATATATAATATCATATTTAATTAAATTTGTATGTGAAAGTTCAATGTGTAATTTTTATTTGAAAGAGGTACAGGCAAGACATTATGTACTAGTAATACTTTTGCGAAAATGTGTGGTAGAGATATGTATGAAATGGTTCATGGTCATAATGGACATGGTTCAATAATGTTTACTAAACTGTAGTACCATATATATACTGAAACATATAACTTCACAACTATATTGCTCTACATTAAATGAAGAGTTTATATGAAAGGTCTTTGACTTTTTACGGTACACCTGCATATTGGTTTATAAAAAGTACTAACAATTAAATATTAAAAATATAAAAATACAGTTTCTTTACAATACATTATTTTTTAGTTTTAATTTATTACTTAAGTAGTAACTAAGTACAACATGTAGACCTAATAGGAAATGAAGTTCTAACTCAACACTTCAAAACTAATAAAATTATTTATATAGGATGATTACATATTAAATGATGATATGTTAATGGCTTAGGCTATTTATATGATAAAATCTAATTAACATTTTCCCAATTTTTTAAATTTTCATTTATGAATATTCAACATTTAAACATTATGAGCTAAACCTTTTGAAAGTTGAAAAACTGTGTGGTACTAAGTCATACATTAACCTTAACCATCTGCCCACTTCAGTCCTATTCTCAAATACTACAGTTATTTCAAAAACAAATAATAAAAAAAACATTTTGGTTTAATAAAAAATAGATTATATTTCAAGACTTAATAAATGCAATAATTGTAATTAGAAATAATTACCATACAGTATTATTAGTACATTTTGTATATAAGTTTTAATAGACAAATCATTTATTTGCTAAGTACTTTTTAAGTTTAAGCTTTATTGATAAAAAAATATTTTCAAAATGGTTAAAGTCGGTAGTAGTGTACATTTGATTTCATTTTAGTTAATCATCATATTTTTAATTCTGTGTATATGTGCATTAAAGAATAAATAAATAAACAAAAGTATATTGTAATTTAAACCAAAAAAAAAAATCTTACTTATGAGGTAAGTAAAAGGTTAATCATTTTAAATACACTAAAAAAATTAGTTTTATTTTGTTTTCAATTCAATCTTTATTGTATTTTTATAGTATTAACCAAAAGCCAGGTAAACCACCAGTATAATATTTAAAAAGACTATTTAATAGTTGTTAGTAGTTATTATATTTTTTTTTTCAATATGAATATCATAAACAGTCATTTATAATTATGACTTCCATTAATGTATTGAAAACAATTAAATTAATTTATAACAAAACTAATGGCACAAGAACAAACTCACACTTAGTGTTTGTCTTGAATGTTTGATAATACTTTTTCAATTTAAGATTTCAATTATGAAACATTTGTGCAATAAGTGTAGTTAATATATTTAATTATAAATAAAATTAAGAAAAGCCACAATATTATTCACAAAATAACAAAACTAATTTATAAAATATTACTTAAAAAAATCATTAAGCCAGTGAACTAAAATAGGCGCTATATGACAAGGACAGCTTAACATATATGGACTTTATAAATTATGTATATGGATAAACAGCAGTAGAACGGTAACTAGTGACCTAAGTTGTACAAATTTCAACAAGTTTGTACAAATATCACCCAACACTTGAGCTACCTTTCACAGCATATCTAACTGCAATTTTTTTTAATTCACTTAATAACCAAAACATGAAAGACAAAAAAACTATTGATATTATTAAAACTCAATGTAAGTTTTACCATTTTTATAATCTCTGGATAGACAGGCTCAGTAAGCACTCCACGGCCACCAGTGATGTACTCAACCAGTTCATTGAGTGTGGCACGTTTTATCTCTTTGCCTTTGAGATCAGCTACAGGATCCATAAAGTCAAAAGCCACACAACATTGGCGCAATTTACGAATAAACAACTCCTCCTGTTCACTACCAGGAACATCTGAAATATTTTAAAAATGTATAAATATTTAATAGAACAATATTTAATAGCTAAATAATCTTATTTGATTCTATTTGACTTTCACAATTGAGTATAAGTATTCAATGAGAAGTTCTAATTAATGGTTTGTACAATATTACAAATACATAATTACTAATTAATCATACAAAGTAAAAAAAATCTACCACTTTATTACCAAGTTATTATAAATATACACTACACAAATGTAATGTCTATACATATCTTCTACTTAAATATTCATTCAAATACACATACATATAATACTACCTACTATGTGAATCTTATTTTAAAACTTGCTAAAAATAACTGAAAAAGGCTCTATATAAATAAAAAACAAAAATGTGTTTATGTGGTTGCAAATTATTGCAATTACTAATATACATTAGTAAGGCAAGTATGTTATAACAATATTCCAAGATACTAATAATTAAAAAGTCTTCATTATTATTAATATGTATATATTAATGAATATTTTTTAATAATAAAACAAATAATAATTTACATGTAAAAAATGTGTATACACATTTTCCATAGTCAATTTGTGTATTAGTATTAGATAATATTTGTTTATTATAATATTTATACAGAAACTTTATTAAAATCGTTAGTGCGGTAAACGGATAATTAATACGCACCTTTGAGAGGAGGTAGCGCCTGCAACTCTACGTCCTGCGTATTACGGTAACGAGAAGAACCTTGCGACTTCTTGGTTTTTTTCTTCAACGAACGCTTTGCGAACGGATCAATTCTATCCACAAACGTTCCCGAAGACATTTTGCTTATATAAAAGTGTCCGAAATGACAATATTAAGTGCGATCAATGTAAAGCTTGTTTGGATTCGGATAGTATCATGATCCGATCCAATTGAGACGAACGCGTACTCCTTGTAGTTGCAACAAAATATTACAGCCTAAACAAACATTCCTTCGTCACACATGATGGCAATGGAGTTGTCACACTCAGGCCATTCTTTATACACTTCAAGATTCCACAACAGTTACGTAATTTTAAAACGTCTTTATCACCAAAATGACACAATAATAAAATAGAACAATTCCATTCACAAAATTAGTTTTATTTTCAGAGGCGTGTCACGAATACCAGAAAGCAGAAATCACATATACATACAAGCCTCGTGTAATATCAGCCGGTCAGTCGATGACAATTTAATTTCTCGTCAATTATCGTTAAAATAGTTTAATTTTTAACTGTTATAACACACAAAATGTCGAAACAGAACAGTTATTATTCTTTTTACACGTGAATGAAAACGAAATCAATGATGACACAGGGCAATTTTTCAACACTAAAAATCTATCACCGTATTCTCGCCATCGCTCACCATCCGTTTCAACACACACAGTGAAACTATATGCATTTTTCGGCTAAACTTGAGTTTATTTGGTTGTATCGAACTTTTGCAATAACAAATAGACGCTTTTATGACTTTTTCAGCTTTGTTAAACGATTAATTTACAAATGCTATCTAGCTAAAAGACTATCATCACTGGTTTTGCAGCGAAAACGCCAGCACTCAAAAGTACCTACTTCTGAAAATAGATGGAGATATAAAAATGTTCCAATAGCCAACTTAAGAACTTTTAAAAGAAAATACTATGATTTTTGTTCTAATTCTCTTCAGGGAACTTTAAAATATCTTTAAATATTTAATAAATTAATGCAGTTTACTAAACTACACAGTTTCTCAAATTAACTTAAAATGAATTATCTCGATCTAAAGAAACGGAAGACGTTTTTTTTAATAGTAATGTAAAGACGCGTTCAAGAAACTATAAAGATATAGTATAATATAATTATAGTATATAATACAAATTAAAAATTACTTTAAACGTAGCTTGACGACCAATATATATATTTTTTTAATTTAGCCTAAATATTTTAAAATAATTACCTTTATTGTTTCTCTCTACTATTGCGATTTTCATTAGTCGGAACAGCGCAAGGCAATTGAAGGAGAAATATATATCTTTTTTAAATTTATATAGAGAATAAAGAAATTTTATTAAAGTTTACTTTTCGAAATGTTAATTTGTTTATAAATTGATATTTTTGTTCTAGTAGAACACTTGTAAATAAAATCGTCCTGAATGCAATAATGTTTAATGCTTCGTTTAACAGAAAATTTTCTTGAACCAAAGGGTTAAATATTTTCCTTAATATGTTTCATAATATTTACCAGTTTTTAATTAAAAACTAATATCAATTAGTAAATTTTATACATCTATACTTAATAAACTAAAACCAAAAATCGATTTAATCGAAAAAACATTTTGCAGTGTTACAACAACCATTATTTATCCTAAAGGATAAGAAATACATAACTATTTATAGTTTTTCACTTTAATTTTTTGTTAGATTATTTAACTTCTGTGTATTTATTACTGTAATATAATTTGAATTTTTATCTGTGACAATCGAGTACCTACGTTGAGAAAGTAGCTTTCTAAATTTCCTAGAACTTTGACTATCTACAAAATATAAATTTTAGTGATTTGTTATGAACTGAATTATATTGGTCTTTAAATTTCGTGTTTTGTGTAGTGATACACATTTAATAGTCGTCGGTTTGTAGAAGACTAATTAGAAAGCAACATGGAAGTACTGACAGTTCCGCCATGAATGCAAAATAAATAGAAATTGTGAAGGTTCCTAACTGAATTATTTGTAGCATTTATTTTTATGTCACATATAATAAGAAATTTAGAATAAAAAAGTACTTTGTAAAGTTTGCTTACAATTAGCTTCGTGGTGCAGTATATGGAGAATTTCGAGATAATCTGTTATTGTATTGATCACCCAAACTAGGAATAATATGGATTAAGACATTAGAGAACATGAATTATCTCTAAAAATATGGTGTGTACTTTATTTCTACTAAATATTTAAGATTCAATGTATAATAAGCAAGAAATAAGAATAATATTAAACAACTACTAATTTATAATAATTTAACTATTGAGGTAAACTTTTAACAGTAGTAATCAATACAGTTATAGATTTCTAATATGTACAAAAGTGAGCTTGTTATAAATTTAAGTGAGAACAGTAGTTTTACTTTGTGCCTATTAAATGTCTTTCATGACAAAGTAACAAATTATATTACCTTAAAAAGGACTTAAAAAAATATCTAAGGTTGTCAGGTTTGACTGCAGAAATTTTAGAACAAGAGCTTAATTCTAGTTTAACTTTAAAATACACAAAATGTAAAATAGGTAATCTTTATAAATTAACTTTTATAATATGTAGTATAACATATTAATTAAAGTAAAAAAATAATATTATATCTCAATTTTTATGAGTTGAACATTTTATATAAATGTGTAATATAATGTACATATTTAATTATTTAAACTTTAGTATATTACTTATACTACTAGAAAGTCAACTTAATGTTTATAGGGAATACTTATCAGTAAAAAGAGAAAAGCATCCTCATAGAGCATTATTGTTTTATTAACAATATTTCTTTTATTAAGGATGTAGCTGCAATGAACAAATATAACTTTGAAAATATATAAAACAATTATATTTTAAATAATTCTTAAGTTTCCGAAAGAAATATAAACTTTTTATCATATTATTTGAGTTAATTAAATTTTTAAACTATGCTTGTAAATGTTTAGGTATTTATGACTGGCAAAATAACATGTTCATATATTGAAATATATCATCTCATCTGAATCAATACTATATGACATTTATTAAAAATATTAAGTCTATATAATTTATCAGTAATTTTGATGACCAGTTCAATCTTTCAAATATTGTCTTGACAGTGTATATTCAGCTGTCTTAGAAAAATAATTTACCACAAATCTAAATAGAATAGTATAGCAGTTAATAAAAATTATGTATATGTGCTATTTTATGTAGATCAGCCAAAATTCATAGTGATTGATTAAAGAGTGTTTAAGTCAATGTGCTTTTTAGATTTTTTTCTAATCATAATAATACCTATGTTACTTTGGTATTTAGAAAAAGGGTTTTGGGAATTAGTTGTAGTAAACATATATATAACATAATACACATATACTTTTTAGCCATTAAAGTCTCTGATAAGAAAATTATATAATTACAGGTAATATATAATATAGATCTTTCCATTAAAGTAATTTTGGCAATGTGTTCAATTAAAGAGCACATCATTGTACATACATCAATCTCTTTTATTATGGCATGTGAAATGTTCAAGTTTTCAATTTTAATTTTAAACATTTAAAATCACCATAAGAGACAATCCTTAAAAGTCTTTTAAGCTAGTTTCGAAGGTATTAAGAAATTACTACTATTTCCATTAAATATGTGTAAATAGATAATGTTTAATATCAATCTTTGACTTACAACAGTTTTTTTTTTTATTTCAGCAGCTGGAAATAGTCAGAATCTGTTAGAAACTTCACAATGTTGAGAGGTGGACGTGGCGGCCGTCACAGTCCAGAACTGTATCCCCACACCCTAAAGTGCTCCAACGCGAGCGACACCAGCTCTGCATATAGTGGCAGTGACACCATGACCTCAGTCCACAGTTCTCTAGACATGGACATGGAGGTAGACCTGTCAGGACTTCTTGAATCCATAGTAGATTCGGATGAAGAAGAGGATTTGGAGGAAAGTATGGATAGTCTTACTGTTAGAGATGCTGTAAGGGATTGCTTAGAAAAAGACCCTAGTGACAGAACAGATGATGATATTGAAATTCTATTGGAATTTACTCAACACTTAAAAGCATTTACAAACATGACATTAACAGTACGCAAAGCACTTTGTGCTGTTATGGTTTTTGCAGTTGTAGAAAAAGCTGGAACTGTTGTAATGAATGATGGTGAAGAACATGATTCTTGGTCAGTGCTTATTAATGGACATGTTGGTATTGAGCATCAAAATGGGGAAATAGAATATCTCAACATTGGTGATAGTTTTGGAATGGCAGAGGCTACACTAGAAAAATTATATCATAGAGGTGTAATGACTACAAGGTGTGATGACTGTCAGTTTGTTTGTATAACACAAACTGATTATTACCGAATTCTCCATCAAGGAGAGGAGAATATAAGGAGACATGAGAATGAAAATGGAGTTGTAGTTTTAGTTACTGAATACAGAGGAGTTGCTGGAGAATCTGGCCATCAACAAGGACATGTAGTAATAAGAGGGTCACCTGAGCAGTTAATGCTTCAGCTGATTGAAGATAACTCACGGGATTCAACATATGTTGAAGATTTTCTTTTAACACATAGAACATTTATTGAAAGTCCTTTAGTTGTTGCAAAACAATTACTTGCTTGGTTTTCTGAACCCACTGATCGTGATAAAGTTACTAGAGTTGTATTGCTTTGGGTGAACAATCATTTCACAGATTTTGAAACAGACCCAAACATGATGGAATTCCTTGAAAATTTTGAAACAGTTTTAGAGCGCGAGAAAATGGAAAGTCAGTTACGTTTACTTAATATTGCTTGTTCTGCGAAAGCACGAACAAGAAGCGTTACGTTATCGCGTTCTTCTAGGGACGAATCATTAAACTTTACAATACTTGGTGGTTATGAAAGGGGTTATGGTATTTTTGTATTAAAAGTAGAAAAACACTCTAAGGCAGAAGACGTCGGCTTAAAGCGAGGGGATCAGGTGCTTGAAGTTAATGGCCAATCATTCCAACATGTGAGTCATGCAAAAGCTATGGAAATAATTACAGGTTCAACACATTTGAGCATCACAGTTAAAAGTAATTTATTAGCCTTTAAGCAAATGTTATTGATGCCAGAGAACTCGCCTAGACAAAGAGGCTGTGCCAATATGGTTCGTTGGCAAACTGATCCCAGAGCCAGATTATCTACCGCCGAGTTACTAAGTGATGATCCAATAACATTAACACCAGTTTTTCAATCTCCAACCAAAAAACCACAACCATTGAGCGTAAAGAAAGAACCACAAAAAGGATTTATGACCCTTGGTCCAAAAAGACGTCTGCAAAAAGCTCTTATGAAAATGAATATATTGCCCAAAAATACTATTACCGATGGAATCCACAATGATGATAGTATTCTATCCAACTCTGAATCATTAAATAAAGCTAACACAAGTACTTCCTTTTACAACTCTCATAGCAACCCAGACTTAATATCAATATGTTATGATGAATATCAGTCTTCAGATTATCCTGAACATGTGCTGAAGGTTTATAGAGCTGATCAGACTTGCAAATATCTCTTAGTCCACAAGGAAACAACAGCCAGGGAAGTTGTAATGCTAACTTTACAAGAATTTGGTATAACAGATCCAAGTTCTAATTTTTCTCTTTGTGAAGTATCAGTTGCACAAGGCGGAATAATAAAACAGCATCGCCTTCCAGATCAGTTGCAGAATCTCGCTGAAAGGATTGGACTGAGCTCTAGGTATTATTTAAAAACAAATGGCATTAGTGAAACCTTAGTACCTGATGAAATGGCGCCCGAACTATTACGCGAGAGTGTGGTTCATTTTTTACAGTTAAATGCCGTTGAAGTTGCTGTTCAATTAACTTTACAGGATTTTTGCATATTCAGACAAATTGAGAGTACAGAATATGTTGATGATTTGTTTGAATTAAAAAGCAGATACGGTACACCTATGTTATCACAATTTGCTGGGCTTGTTAATAAAGAAATGTTCTGGGTTGTTACAGAAGTCGTCAATGAGCAAAATCTGGTTCGGCGTTCTAAAATTATAAAACAATTTATTAAAGTCGCTCGCCATTGTAAAGAATGTAAAAATTTTAATTCTATGTTTGCTATAATCTCGGGTTTGGGACATGGCGCTGTGTCCAGGCTAAGATTGACATGGGAAAAATTACCCACAAAGTACATGAAACTGTTTTATGATTTACAAATGTTAATGGATCCTTCTAGAAACATGTCTAAATACAGACAATTGGTCACTACAGAGCAAGGACGATCACCAGTAATACCATTTTATCCAGTTGTTAGAAAAGATCTTACATTTATTCATCTTGGCAATGATACTAAAGTCGAAGGAATGGTTAACTTCGAAAAGCTCAGAATGATTGCTAAGGAGGTCCGAAATCTTACAAATATGTGTAGTTCTCCTTATGATCTTTTGACATTACTAGAATTAGGTAAACAACCACCTTCTAATGCCATGGTCGCTTTAAATCAACTAACAACTGGGGTACAACAAGGACAGGTAACTGTAAAAAGGAGAAAAAAATCGTCCAATATCCCCAATCCCAAAAAAATGTTTGAAGAAGCGCAAATGGTACGACGTGTCAAAGCCTACTTAAATCGTATGCACGTGGAAACGGATGAGGAGCGCCTTCATGCGCTATCTCTAGAGTGCGAGAGTTCCGGGCCGGCCCCAGCGATGCCTCGCCGACGACATCCGTCACCTTCATTATCGACAACTAGCAGCGCTTCATCGGCAAGTGAGAGTAAAAAAAGTTTTGCAGGAAATAAATTTGGTGCTGCATCACCACAAGCAGTTCGAAAATTACTGGCATTGTCTGAACCCGCTAAGACTAGACCACACCAGCCCAGACCCCCGCCGCCTGGTCCTTCGCCCTGTTCACATCGCCGAGACGGTACAGGTCCTGGTATTTGCTGCGCTCGAGCAGCGCACGAGAGATCGCACTCTGACACTCCTACACCGCTTCCGGTAGATTTATCGGCAGAAAGTAGCAGTGTAACGTCACTTGTTAACTTGCCACTTCGTAAAACTGGTTCTGCAACGTCCAGCGACAGCGGACATGGCTCATGCACCACGGCAAGTTGCGTGCGACCCGTACCTCCTCCAAGAATGCCGCAGGCCCCATACACGCTCGCTGCACAAGTGGCGCGTCTAGAACGTTTGAGTCGAGCGCACTCTCACGAGGGTGTTACGCGGCCATATGACTATTATCAAGATGCGCCAGACGACGAGGATGACGATCAGCAAGTTTCTGCAGTTTGAACTTTTAATAATACTCTAATTACTGTCTATTTATATAGTTCTGTTTTGTAATCTCACTTGACTAATAGAAAGCACGAGTAATGTAATTTTCTTCTTTAATATTATCATAAAACTAAATCATATATGTACTCTTTACAAGTAAATTTTAAAGACTGTATAATTTTATTACGAGAACTTTTCCTAGTGTTACATAGTGTAAAATTAAATTAAGCCATGCCTCTATTGTTATTATTAAATAATAATTTTAAAGTAATGTGACCCCACCATGTTCCAGTTATGTCTAGAAATATTTGATGTACACCAATAATATGTTATTATTGGTATGTCTAGTGTCTACATTCCGTTGTTTGTATATTTTTTTACGATTTTCATTATTTATAATATGCAACTTAGACCAAATAATAATTAATGTACCTTTTAATATTAACGAATCAATTTGATTTCAATAATTATACTGTATTATTTTGTTTTGGTAGCTTTGTGGACCAACACTGAGTTATTGCTTCAGGTAGCAATATAAAGTCTGTTTATATCATGATTTTAATTATTGTAAATGTAAATAATAATAATAATCTACTTCTAATGTGGATATTTTATTTCTTGCTACATTTTTATAGCAAATATGCTAACACTTCAATTTCCTACGACGTTAGACGTAAGCGATAATGAGCTCTAAACGCTGGCGAAATGTATTCGCCTAGAATACTGGTTGCTTTATAACAATGCTGACACAGGATTGAAATTCCAACTACTAACAAAACTCCGCACCTTATGGAGCAAACCCAGGAGATTTTGCAATAGACCACTGTCTGATTGAGATAATTTTGTTAAAATATATAAACTACCGCGTTTCATAACATTTTTTCTAAAATTTCTCTTAAGTTACCATTGTTGATTGAAATCGTATTTGTACTTGACACTACAGAAATTAGGATTCAGTTGTCAAAATGTTTGGAATCGGTGAAACTTATGTAATGACCACCAACTTGAAAAAATCAAGTTTTCATTACGTGGCAAATTTAACAGATCGGTATTATAAACGTTCAATAGCCCGGGGTAAACAATCAAATTTAAAGAAAAAAATAATAAAAGCTATGGAAAAATTTGTGATTATTGAATAGATGGGGAAAATCAACATTCTTCACTCTGAGATTTAAACTATAGAAATGATACTACCTGAATTGCAAAAATTTTTTTGAGAACTATTTTAATTATTTTTCGTGCCCGTATCCTTGTTAATTTAATTTATTAGATATATATATATACACCCACAGCACAGCGTCGCACAGGTTGCGTATATATATATATATATA